>CM052661.1:101572122-101664190 GCA_028533165.1 Leontopithecus rosalia
TTTCTGCTTTCTGCACATGGCTAGCCAGTTTTCCCAACACCATTTATTAAACAGGGAATCCTTTCCCCATTGCTTGTTTTTGTCAGGTTTATCGAAGATTGTATGGTTGTAGATATGTTGTGTTGCCTCCGATGCCTCTGTTTTAAAGTAAACCTCTTCGCTGGCACTTCCCATGACTGTTTACAGAACTGAGAGAAGATGATACAAAGGTAACATGATAAGCTTGCTCATACCTTGGAGGTCACTTTGTCCATGCTCTGTATTTTGTCCTGAAGAAGTGAGGGTGAAGGGCTTCTCCTAACAGCATGAAGCTGGTAAGTACAGAGCTGCTAATTCTGCTCTTCTGATTTCAAGTACCATTTATTATTTCCAACCTGCCTCTTTGAGATAATGAGGAAGCACAAAGGATAGGATATGAACCCAATGTTTCACACAATCTTGCTGTATTAGTCCATTTTCTCATGGAACTACCTGAACCTGGGTAATTTATAAAGAAAAGAGATTCAATTGACTCACAGTTCTGCAACATGTACATGAGGCACAGCTTGGAGGCCCCAGGACACTTACATGATGGAAGGCTAAGTGAAAGGCACCATATCTTACATGGTAGAGCAGGAGAGAGGGGGAAGGGGGAAGGGCTAACACTTTTAAACAAGACAAGCAGATCTTGTGAAAACTCATTGAGTATCATGAGAACAGCAAGGGGGAAGTCTTTCCCCTTGATCCAATCACCTCCTACCAGATCCCTCCCCCAACATTGGGGATTACAATTCAGAATGAGATTTGGGTGCGAATGCAGAGCCAAACCACAGCACGAGTATTCTCACTTGTCAAAGAGGTCATTTATAATTTTCAAAGAATGTCAACAGGTGGATAAGACAGTTGTATATAGTGAAGAGACAGACATATTAAATTAATTAGGATGTAAACTCAGTAATAAAATTTGAAATAATACTTAAAAAATTGTTAAACACATAATATGATCAAATTCCCACAACAACCTCACAACAAATGCTGTCAATCTACATTGCCTGTAATAATTCAAAGAGGAGAATTATTTTAGTAACTTTCTCCAAATCACGACATACTACAGGGAAAAGTCAATGTTTTAAGTATCATCTAATGCTAAATCTTTGATAATTTCTACCACTACATTTAATTCTATCTGCTGTGCTCATTTTAAGCCAGAACTGTTGATGTAAACCACTTAGATGAAGGAATTAAAACGCACAGTTAAGGTAGTTTAAAATACACTTTAAACATTAATTTAACTCTCAAAAGCAGCGACAAAGTAATAATCTTGTATAAAATTGCAAAAAACATTATGCCAGATAAGAACACCTTATCACTTGCCCATTACTAACAACTCTATATTTGATTCTGTTTGTGTTCATAAATTTCTCTTACAGTCATTTTTATCCTAAGTATATCAAATAATTTTATTAAGAAACTCATTTTAAAACTTTACATTCAACTTTTACTTTCATTTTTTGCCTACTGGTGGTTTTACTTAGCAGCCTAAGAAAACATTGTATTCTTAGAAATTTATATGCCTATCAGAATTTTTAATTTGAAAGATTGCATGATACAGTAAAATTCTTATTTATTTATTTATTTATTTATTTTGAGACGGAGTTTCGCTCGTTACCCAGGCTGGAGTGCAATGGCGCGATCTCAGCTCACCGCAACCTCCGCCTCCTGGGTTCAGGCAATTCTCCTGCCTCAGCCTCCCGAGTAGTGGGACTACAGGCGCGCGCCACCATGCCCAGTTAATTTTTGTATTTTTAGGAGAGACGGGGTTTCGACATGTTGACCAGTATGGTCTCGATCTCATGACCTCGTGATCCACTCGCCTCTGCCTCCCAAAGTGCTGGGATTATAGGCGTTAGCCAACGCGCCCGGCCAGTAAAATTATTCTCAATTCAAAAAGCCTTACTACAGTACAATGAAAATCCAAGAGACACAAGTTTATTACAATTCTAAATGTCATAAATTAGTATCTTATGGTTCTAGTATAGCATTTATCAATATAATTTTCTGGGTTAACACAAATACATTTTTCTTATAAGCCATAACATAGTTTCAGGTTAGTATAAAATAAAAATAAATTTACCTTCTTTGCTTAATAAATTGAAAAGTGAACCATCAGGAGATTAAAACCAAAATAAGTAAAAAAAAATTCCTAAAGCTTTCAGATTTTATTAACAGCACTGCCCAAAATAGCATATGATATCTCCTGAAGAATATCATGACATATTGATGGCACTTCAAGTTACTAGCCAAGTTGAAACACACAAATTTCTGAAGGAATTTTTATCTAAAAGAAAAAGTATGGTTGAAATGACTCATACAGTAATTACAGCTTTAGGACACTTTGAGCGTTTAATATTTTGCCTTTCCAGAGAAAAGCTCATAATATTATAGAGAATATAAGATGTGTGACTAAACAAAATAACTATATTTAAACCAAATAATCCCTTGTCTGCAATTATAACATTTTTTACTTGAAAAAATAAAAAATATTTCCTGATTCCAAATAAGTAACAACAAGAATTTAACGCACAAACTTACCTTTAAGACTGATACATTTTCTTTACAATGGATGGGAGATGGGCCTTGGAGGAAAATGGTAGCAGGGTTGGGTTTATTGCTTTTTAAAAACAGCTTTGTTGAGTGATATTTTACATGAAATAATGTTCACCCATTGTAAGTATAAAATTCAAAGTTTTTTTAAGCAAATGTAGAGTTGTGCAACCATCACAATTTTGTTTAAAAACATTTCCATCAGTGTCAAAACTGCTTTAATTCCCATTGATGGATAATTTCGGCTTTTGGCTTCATGATTAGGCAGTTGATGACTGTATCTCTGAATTTGGCTTTTCTTGAGATTCCATTTAAATTTAGTCACAGGGGCCGGGCGCTGTGGCTCAAGCCTGTAATCCCAGCACTTTGGGAGGCCGAGGCGGGTGGATCATGAGGTCCAGAGATCAAGACCATCCTGGTCACTATGGTGAAACCCCGACTCTACTAAAAATACAAAAAATTAGCTGGGCATGGTGGCGCGTGCCTGTGATCCCAGCTACTCAGGAGGCTGAGGCAGGAGAATTGCCTGAACCCAGGAAGTGGAGGTTGCGGTGGCCATTGCACTCCAGCCTGGGTCACAAAATCGAAACTCTGTCTCAAAAAAAAAAAAAATTAAATCTAGATACATAATATGTAGTCTCTTGTGTTTGCTTTCTGTAACTTAGTAAAGACTTTAAGATTCATCCATGCGATGTATTAATAGTTTGTTCCCACTTATAGTTTAATATAATTCTGTTATCTGGCTATACCATCTTTTGTTTATCCATCTACATGTAGATGAAATTTGGGATTACAGGCATCTGCCATCACACCCGAATAATTTTTGTATTTTTAGTAAATACAGGGTTTCATCATGTTTCTTTTATAGCTATTTTGCCATACTAATTTTTTTGTTATTGAATTTTTTAATTTGCTTACTTATTTTCTATTTTGACCCTTTCTATACAAATATTTACTATTTTAATTATTCTTTTATTCTTCTTTATTGGTGATTCCCCCTAGTTTTCTTCTGTCAACAAACTGAATACTAATAACAGACTCAGCAAGTTCTTCCAGGTAATACACACAGAAGACAATCTTTGTAATGAAATCAAAATATCAACTTTAATAGAAACAAAATATAGAATGCACACATTTAATAAAATACACATAAAATTTAGAAAAAATAAGAATGCAACTTTATTGAAATTTAGTAAAACATACATATCAATGTAGTGTTAATGAAAACAGGTTTTACTATTTAGAACCTTCATTTTAAATCTGTGTGTAAATGAATATCATGTCAGCCACAACTCATAGAGATCATAGATCTTGTGAAGTTTGATTAAAATTCTTCTGGAAGGATAAGTAGTAAAGAAAAGCTGAAAAGAAGACAAAACTGAGGAAAAGCAATAAGTGATGAAATATCGATCTGACAAACCTAAGAATCAAGGAATATTAAAGCTACACTAACCAAGCAGTCAACAACCACTGTCAACAGGCAGTGAATAGAACGGCCAGCTGAAAGAGATCCTCATCGTAATGGAAGTGATCGTAGTAAATAACATCTCAGCAAGAAAAGATTTAGCCATTTTATTACTAATGCTGCTATTCTAGGCAGTCTGTATTTAATAAAATGTAATTGTCTCTCATTCCTTCATTGTCATCAGTTCCAAAGAGACTCAAAAGTAACGCATATATATTGGAATATAATGTTGGGAAACATATTCAGGACCATGCACTAGGAAAGGCTTTTGTTCACCGGACTTAAAAAGGCACAAAAGTAAACAGTTGGAACATTGTTGGAATGCACTACTTTTAACTTTTCTATTTGTAAACATACCTGCTTTTAATAGCAGAATCGGTTGGAGGTTGAGAGAATATTGTGAAATCATGCAAAATGCTTGGATACTCAAAAAAATCTGTCTTCGTTGCATTCCTTCTTTACTGCTAAAATGTTCGTATTTTATAGGTAAATATATTTTTATAAAGAGGTGTACTGGCTTTCTCAATATCTCAAAATGAATCAAGGTACTGAAAAATAATGAAACAGTTTCTTTTCTTTTGACCTATATCATGTGTCTAGCATTTTCTTCAGTGTTTCATTAGATCCTCCTATAACATTTTTAGTATTTGTTTATTTTTTATTTTTATGGATACATAATAGTTGTACATATTTTTGGGTTACATGTCATACTTTGATACAAGCATACAATTTGTAATGATCTAAGCAATGTGATTAAGATACCCAACACCTTAACCATTTATTATTTCTTTGTATCAGGAGCATTTCAATTAGACTTATCTAATTATTTTGAAGTATACAACAAATTATTGATAACCATAATCACCCTATTATACTACCAAAAACTAGACCTGTGTCTTTTGAAGTGTGATGATGAGACTGGCAATAAATGTATGTATATCTATTAACCTAGTCTGAGAGTAACTAGATGTTGCATCATGGCAAACACACCAGTTTTGTGAGTAAGGATTGAACAATTGATAACAAATTATAAAGTATGGTTAAGTGGAAGATATTTTAAAAATAGTTTCAAAAGAGATATTCAAGCAAGAAATAGCATTTTTAGGCACAGTACATGTAACATAGAAAATGTATTAAAATAAGTCTTTCCTCTGTATCAGTATTCAAATGCACATAAATTTCACTGGGAAAGTGTTTAGCAGTTAGACAGTGATTCAAATTCTTACACTGTTTTCAAGCTTAGTTGTAAACAGTGGAAAACATGTATTGTCTTTCTGAAGAGTTTATACTCATTCTCAAAGTTTGCATTACTTTAATCACTATGCTCTTAGGAGCCACTGTGTTAAATAATCTATAATAACTAGAAATACAGCTGAGAATGATCTCAGAAAATTTCTAATTTTGGAAAAGAGGTCTATCTATAATTATGGTCTTCTCAATATAGACCCTGAGAATGACATCTTGTTTATTTCTAAACTGAAAAATGTATGTATTGAGACTTCTGACAAGTACAGCCACATCCTATGGGTGTTTGCTAATAGAAAATTATTAAAGCAATTCAAGAATAGCTAGCAAGCTTCAGATTCTACAGATAGATTGTCAGAATAGGCAAATCCATTTCTATAGACATCTTAATGTATATGCTTAGAGGAAGATTGATACTTAAATTCCAAAACTCACTGTACTGAAATGAGGTATGAACATATTAAACGTGCCCTAGTAGACCCTTGGGCAGTGTGGAATACATATTAATGCCACCATGATGATATTAACCTTGATAATTTTTTCTTTGAGAGGTATTTCTGATTAAAAGGAAAAAAAAAAACAGCCAAAGGATTAATACCTGTCAGCTAGAAGAAAGAGGAGGGGAAAATAGGAGAGCTCACTTCCTTGTTTTCCTTTTAAGCAAATCAATATTGCAGCAAAACTGGAACTCCACTGCTGCAGACAAAGGCAAAAGAGCCACACATTTTCTGCCTTATACTATTTTGAGAATATTATTTTAGTTCAGTAAAACCCCATGAAAAGCTTTGATTTGTTTTTTGTTTACAATTTATCATTAACTTTGCTTAAAGCTACTTTAAGAGAACAGAGAACACTTTTTAAAAAATTGTGCATGTTCACATGCTATGTTGTATTTGTTGAAAAAGAAGTAACATTTACAGATGGTTGCCCCCAAAATATGTGTTCATATCCTAATCTCCAGATCTGTCAGTATTGCCCTATATGGAGAAATATGTGATTAAACTAGGATTTTGAGAGGAGATCTATATCCTTGGTAATCCAGATTGGCTCTAAATCCAAAGACAAGTGAGACGGAAGGAGAATTAAACGACAGAGGATAAAGCAAGGTATAGACAGGGCTGGAAACTGGAGTCATGTGGCAACAAGCCAAGGAAATCAGCAGCCGCAGAAGCCAAAAAAGACAGAAGGAAAATCTCCCCTAGAAACCCTATAGGGATTACTGCCCTCTGACAACCTGATTTCAGTTTCCAGGCTCCAGAATAAGAAGATAACAAACTTCTGTTGTTTTAAGTCACTAAATTTATGGTGTTTTATTTAAGGCAGCCCTTGGAAATTAATACTGTAGTTAAGGAAATTAATATATTTCCTAATACCAGCAAATAAATAATTGTTAAAAAGTCTGAGAGATTAAATCACTTGCAAGCACATATTCAGCAATTTAGTTTGTAACATAAACACAAGCAATCGGATTTTTGGAGACACAATTATGTTCTCTCTCCACATGGTAAAGGAAATATAGAAATTATTTTATATACTTTAAGAGTTCTACAACCATGTTCAGAATTGGAATTTATAATATGTAATCATTTGCACTCATTCCTGTATACCAAAATATTTCCGTCCGACTGGTGCCGTATGCTTGATAGAGTTAGTTGTCAATATGTTTTGTCAACTTGTAAAATAATTAATGTACTGGAAGGAAACATCCTGTAACAAGCCATATGGGAATATCTTTCCTCACTGCCTTCAGTTCTTCTTGTGGGAGTGAAAAATCTTATGTTCAGATTTGTTTGTTATAATGTAGCAGTTCCAGTGGGCTAAGCCATCCTAATTTGTTATTCTATGTAAGGATATGAGGATCTTCTTTTTTCCCTAAAGAAAGTATAGGGAGTGTCAAGCAAAACTTGCAGACAGTTTTGTGAGAAAAGAACACATCTCTCAGAGTGTCTAGGATACTAAATAAAAAACCACACAAATTATTTGTAATTTCCTAAAATCTAAACAATGTGGTATATATTTAGACTAGCTTCTTGTCATTTTTGTTATTTATATTTTTCCCTTAATATATACTTCCTACAAACCTTTTCCAATGCTATGGAAATGATAATATCTTTATTAAATATTATACATTTTATTGGGAAAAGTATTCTCGCTTATTTTAAATCATAATTTACATTCTAATTTGCTGATTGTATGTTGACACAAGAACAATAGAAAGGTTTGAAGATCTTTATTTTATATGTGTTTTAGTCCTCATACACCTTAGGAAAGTGTTGGTCTTAATAAAATACTTAATAATAAATGTTTGAATAACTTCTGAAAGAATAGTCCACTTTATGGGAAATTGTCTGACTTTTCTATTACTATTATATATGTATTTTATGTAAATCATTGCAGATATCTGTATTGTTTGATACAGTAAGATATAAATGCACACAAAAGCATATAAATTTTGAAATAAATAACAAGTAGTAAGACTCAGGCCCTTCTTTAACAATGTTATTATTAATATAAATATAATAGTAATATAAATGTTAGTTGGTAATATAAATAAATAAATATAAATATGAAATATCTTCTAATATTTAACGGGATGACATTTACTCTATGGTGAAGTGCAAGGTAATACTAACTGCCAGGAATATGATACATACTTTCAGGATAATCCACAAAGCTATGATTTTATTTGTATTTAGCAGGAAGATTACAATAACGTTTTTCTGAGAAACACTATGGCAACATAATGAATATATAATGATTATGCCAAGGTCAGTAAACTACTGAACCACTCCACAAAATAAATTTTGATTTAAGTTTGAATTTGAGCATCTTTTTTTTTTTTTATAAAGTAATAAGGAGAAAAGAGGATACATTATCATGAAGCTTTCGGAAGATCCATGCTGCTCATATTTGTTTAGCCTATATAGGTTAAGTTCATTTGATCTTAGACCAAGACACATTCTCAAATTGTGTGAAAAGCATGGGGCCTTATATTGTCTCATGTAGTGGTTGATTCTTTAACATTCTCTTAAAATAATCTGTCAAATATTAACTCATCATAAAAAATGTGAATGCTAGATGTAACCACAAAGATAAACTATAATTATTGAATTAGTTTCATGGTTCTATGGTTGTTGTTACTAAATTTTCAGGAAAACGTCTCACCTTTTGGTAACTGATTTGGGCACAAATTGTAATGACAATTGGGTATTTAAACAGAGGGCCAAGGACAAAAATATAAATCAAAAGGATTGTCTCTGTCATTTGTACTTGTGCTAGGTAATTGGGAAGAATGGCTTTGCTTCTCCTAGACATTCTTCGAGACAGTCCAGACGCAATATGGAGTGTAGAATGTGTTTTTAATGCCCCATTGGCGTCTGCTTCTCTGACAGATGTTTCAGGGAAGACACATGGAAATAAAGTAGCATTTCAGCCTTCAATGAGTTTTAGACTAATGAGTAAATAAAAGAAAACCAAATATTTACAACAAATTTAGAAGATAAAATGTAGTTACAGAAGTACTAATAATTTGAAGAGGATAAAAAAATAAAATTACCTTCCTCCTATGAATTGGATGAAGAAGGGCTTCATGAAAAATTTGCATTTAGCCTTAAAGAAAATGGTTAGGATTTAGGCAGCAACAATCTTGCATATTCTTCAAATGTACCCCAAAATCTAAAATGCAATTAAATAATGAATAAATAAATAAAAAGAAAAATCTGAGAAGGTATTTAAGGCAGATGAAGTAGCATGTAACAAAGTACATATGGGGGAGGTTTTCAGTTTATAAGGAAAGAGTAAGGAGTCCAGTTTTCTTTTACTATGCATGAGACTTAATAGGACTCTTAAAATCTCATCATTGATCCATCATGATGTAACCAGCTCAAGTCAGGCTGCTTGCTGCTCAGAGGCTGAAAACCGGAGAATCAAAGTGTGGTGACAGGAAAGCAATGATATTGATTGAATGTTAGCAATTGGGAGATGGCCAGACTCTGCCTCAAAGGAAGCATCTCTGCCTTCTGGGCTGAGGGAAGGGGTTGAAGAAGGAGAAGGCCTGGGAAACATGTCGGGGTGGGGCAGAAGGCTGCAGGTCTGCCTGCCTCCTTCCAGTGGTTACCTTGAATAATCCACACTCCAAGGAGGTCGGTTTGCATCATCCTGACTTCATCCTGGTAGTGGTAGGTTGTCCCTAACTCCTGCTAAGCGGATTCTCCAACTGGGTCTCTCTGCCTGGTTTGTTTCAAGACTGGCTCCTGGAATTTCTAAGCAAGCACATAATTAGATAAGCAAACTGTGTTCAAGGAAGTGGATTTGGGGAATGGTAGAAGGGTTTTAAATTTACTGTTCAATGCTGAAAACAAAAAAGGAAAACAATAGTTTTAATATGCATTTTGAGCCTGAGATACTTGGTAAAAATAAGGCAAGTTTTACATTTACTCTTCACAGCATTCCTATGAAACAGGTAGTGTTCTATTTCTCCACAATGCAAATGAGAATATTGGGTCAGAAAGACTGTTTCATAATTTTGTAAATGAAAGAACTGGGAATATGTTCTAAAGCATTTTTCTTTAGATTCTAGACAGTTCACTGTACATTTTCAAAATAGCAGTTTAGGACCATATAATGTAGAGTCTTAGATATGTTTGTACTTCAATTGCTGGAGAAGGAAGTGCCCTTTAAGGGTTGAAAGAGGGAATAGCGAGTTGTTTTATGTTTTAAAATAATGATTCTGGTTGTGACATGGAGGATAAATTGAACTGGAAGAAACTTGGAGACACTGTTCCAGAAGAAGAACATGAAGGAAATCTTGTTGAAACCGTAGATGGCTTACATAAAGCTTGTGTTTGTTAGTGGTGAATAGAGTGTCAAAGAAGTGTGAGTATATGTGGAATATATCTTTCATTTGGATGAATTTAGGGCACATGGGTTTCAACGTTTTGTAAAATTTGAACTAATGTAGATACTTTGTAAGAGTCTCATTGATACTGCACAGATTCCTTCTGTTCTTTTTTCCATTGAGTGGATAGCTAAAAAATGTTAACATACACTTTTACTATGATTTTTAGACATATTTTAAGTTGCATAAAGTAAATTTATTTGCCAGTAATCTGCCAATAGTTTGTCATCTTAAAACCAGATGCTACTGGACATTGTGCCATGCCTTTGTTACCAGGCTGATCATGAGATTCTAATACATGGGATGAACTCCTGGTAGCACCAAAGACAATTTTATACTAAACACCATCATAAGAAATTACATTTCTGGTGAGAGATTAATTATCTTATTAGTCAAATAAATTATCCATTAACTCTGAAATGGGAAATATATAAAATACTATAAGTACTGTAATTATAACTGTAAGTCAAAAGGAGGCAGGCTGAAAACATCTCAAAGAGATGCAACATTAACTTTACTGATCTTGCTTCATATTGATTTCTTCCTGTAGTTTTTACAGTAGACTTATTTCATTGGAAGTAGCATTTTACTGGAGGTATACACTCACTAGGAAATTGCCACTGAAAATGACTAAGGCCATTAACAAAACTGCACATGAGGACCAAACTATGCAAATGTAGCTGTCTGTTAGTCCCATAAAATATATGAATCAAAGATCAGGAGAGTTGAGAATATGTTATTCTGTGTTCTGCCTTTAGTATCTGACCTTCTTACCCTTTTATTTAGACATGTCTAGGAATAAAAACATTTCAATGAATATAAATATACAAAAGTGAAAAAGGTACATTAAGAATTAATCTATTATTAGAAAAAATGTGATGATATGCATATAAATATATAAGACAGTATTTTCATATCCCGACTAAAATAAAATATTACTAAATTAAGTCAAATTATGAATAATCATTTCAACTTTTAAAGTATATTTAGTTGTGAATTTCCTAAGAATTGGATAAAATGGAAATACATTTATTTAAAAATCTGTGAATTGAAATTGTCAAACAAATGCAGACCATAAGGATGAAAATCATATTATTTTTCTTGAAAATGATCACTGATTTATAAATTTGACAAGCTTCATGCTAGAAAGACCAGTCATTGTTCAACAGATATTGAGGATTTAATGTCTACTAAAAACTGTAATTACTACTGGAGTATTTTTTAAAAGAAATGAGACAAACCAATTTTCATTAGGTATAGAAGAGTATTTTAAACAGAGAATATAGTATGTATAAAAACATGAAATAAAGTAGCATTTTCTGATAAAGATGAGAATTTAGAGTATTTACATTGAGAAATATATGGTGAGATGAGCAGTCCATTATGACTTAGATCCTTTATCTATCACTTTATGTATTCAGAAAATATGGACTTGTATCCACTTTATTCAAATAAATCATAGCCATATATAAAGAGCTGGCAACAGGTGATGTCACAAATCTCCAATTACCAAAAACATAATGAAACAGGCAAACAGAAGATAAACTAAAATAGTAAGCACTGGGATAGAGGTATTAATAGAATGCCACCAAAACACAGAAAAAGGGCAGCGAAGTCCTTCCACTGGAGCACACCACCGTCCATCCTGGCACTTGCTCTGAACACTGTAATTACTTCTTTTTTTTAACAGTGAACTTTTTTTTTAATTGCATTTTAGGTTTGGGGGTACATGTGAAGAACATGCAAGATAGTTGCATAGGTACACACGTGGCAGTGTGATTGGCTGCCTTCCTCCCCTTCACCTATATCTGGCATTTCTCCCCATGCTATCTCTCCCCAACTCCCCATCCTCCACTGTCCCTCTCCTATTCCCCCCAACAGATCCCAGTGTGTAGTGCTCCCTTCCCTGTGTCCATGGAACACTGTAATTACTAACGCACTTTCCTATTTTCTAGGAACATGAATGTTATGGGTTGAATTGTTTCTCTTTGAAATTCAGATGTTGGAGTGCTAATCCTCAGTACCCAGAGAGTGACCTTATTTGGAAACAGGGCCTTTCCAGAGGCAATCAAATTAAAATTAGATCATTAGGAATGGCACTAATCCACATGACTGATAACTTTGTGAAAAGGGGAAATTTGGACACAGAGACACACAGGGAAGTAAGACCCTGGCAAGATACGTAGGACAAACAGCCATCTTCAAACCAAAAAGAGAGGCCTGGAACAAATTCTTTCTCAAATGCCTCAGAAGGAACCACGCCTGCCAACACTGTGATTTTGGAATTTTTGTCTGCAGAGTATTTATTGTGAAACTTTGCCTTTCTGTTGTTTAAACCAACTAGTTTTTGGTACTATGTTTCACAACCTCAGCAAGCTATTGCAGTGGTACTTTGGTTTTTTGAAAGCTGATTTTGACATGTCCAAGAAACAATGCAGTGATGTTTCTCAGTAAGAGCTGAGAATACATCTGGATCTCAGCAGTCAATCTTAAGTTAAAGGAAGATTTTGGGAAGTTATCAAAAAGCATGAGATAAACCAAAAAGTGTCTAAAGTTCTCACTAAGGTAGTATGTAATATACAGAAAGGAAAGTAACAACAAAGCTCTATGTTACATTGACATGTAAGGAGTAATTGAAAAATGTCGAATTCATAAGAAAAATTTAAATGAAAAATCCAGAGCTAAAGGAAATCAGGAGATGTGATATCTCAAAATTCCAAGATGCAAGTATTTTCAAAAAATAAATGGTACTCAGGGCCTCAAGAAAGACACTGACTTATTCAGCCAGATGGTAAATTTCTATCTTCTTGATGTGGGAGCTTATGTTATTAAGAAGACATTACCTCATTTTTAATATTTGAATTTAGTGCTATGATTTTTCTCACAGTTTGCTTTAGCTGTATTTCACAAATGTTGATATGTAGCATTTTTATTTAGTTTACTGTATTTTTAAAATTTTTGCTTTACTTTCTATTTGATGAATAGATTGCTTAGAATTGATTGGTTTAGTTTCCAAGAGTTTCTTCAGCTCCAATTCTGGACATTATGAGGGAAAAGAAAACCTAGGGAAACCACACCAATGTCTTCCTTTGTCCTTAGGTCTCTACTTGTCTTCCCTCCTCTTCCCAGTTTGGAAACATTCTCATATTGGTCTGTGTACAATGTCCAGTGTTTCTGTTGTATTTAGTAAGAGGAATAAAACATTTGTTTCTATGTATCTTCCTGGAAGTGGAAAGTCTCAGATAATACTATTTTAACAAGTGAATGCTTCTCAAAACATTTTATATTATTGTATGTGCCATTGCAGAAACCATAAAGGCATAGTTTACTGTATTTGTTCAAACTGAGAATATCTTTTTAACCAAATCTCAGATCACAAAATAGAAAATCACAATACTTGGAAGCCTTCATTAATTAATCACTAACACTATAGTGGTAACCAACATCCTAATTTATAACACCAGGTTTTAGTCCTCTGATTTTTTTTTCTGCAAAACATTTACTACAAAACATAATTCTATTCTCCCTACTTTGTTACACTAAGAAATAAACATGTCAGAAACAAGTTGACATCCCCTATCATTAGGGCTCACATATATCCAAAACCGAATTTTCTATTCCCTGTACCAAATCCAGTATTTTAAGGCATCAAGCTAGAAACAGTATAAAACAGTGAGCATTGACTCTGATGTGATAGCAGATGGTAAAATATACTTTCTCACTTATTAGTTATGGCCAATAACTTAATTTTTAAAAACCTTAGGTTGACTATGGTTTAAAAACAGAACCTCATCAGAGACACATTTTGTGGTTATAATGTGGCAATGCACATGAACTGTAAGTTTGTAATTTGTCACATAGAGATAGCAAAATATTTATTATTTAATAAAAACCGAGGTTTTTTTTATAGTTTGGCACTTTTGTTTCTACATTTATCCAATTAATGCATTCAGTAGATTTTAACTCCATAATTTCATTCATACTTGCTTTCTACTTTCCATTTTCAATATTATTATTACGGCCACATAATCACGAAGTGTCAGTGCTGGCCAGGAGTAAGAACACAAGCGCAACCTCTGTGTATTCCAATGAAAAAATCGATAAACAAATAATTGATACAATTTAGCCATTGCTTCATGGCTAAATAATAATTAGTATAAATTTGAATCTTTGGCTCCTAATTTAATACAGCCCACCCCTCTTATCAATTGTTTTTCTTTTAAGCATTTTTCTTCCTTGACATACTGGTTAGTCATTCCTAATTGCAGTTTTGATCATGCAATTACCTTGCTCCTATATAAACTTTCCTTTAGAGTACAACAGGCTCCAGCTATTCACTAGCTTGCACACTTTCATATTACCTTTACTCTAGTTTTTATTTTATTTTAAATTTCATCAAAGATACTTAACCTAAGTTGAGATAATATCTATTTCTATTGCAAGGATCAAATGAGATAAGGTGTCTAAAACCCTAAACATAGGGTCCTATCTCTCAGACCACTTCTGTTTCACCCACATCTGTGGTCAAAAATTCCATGCATTCTCAAACTCAAGCGAAGGACATCTTATTCCAAGCACAAAATGCGGTTCAGTCTTCTGCCTTAGGTAAAACGCCTCCTGAGGCAGGAATTGCATATAAGCAAGTGCAGCAGGAACCTATGGGTGTGTTAATTCTACCAAATGGTGGTATCAGAGTCCTTTGCTAATTTTCTCATTCTCACATTCAATGTGCAGACATTTCTAGGGAGGTTTCAGAAGTCACGGGAAAGTGAGGCTCTCATGCGGTAGCAAACTGGAGAATACACCGGTTTCCCGTCCTCTTTGTTCCCTGACTCTTTCCTTGAGGAATCTTCTCTCAAATAAACTACATGCCCACAAGTCCTGTCTCAGGCTCTATTTCTAGGGGTAACCTGAAGGAACATACTGATACATCATAGGTACACAAATGACACATTCCTTTCTGCTTGTTCTAATGCATTTAAACTCCATTGCCTACCAAAGTAAGTGTAATTTCCTCTTTCTGGCAGTTAAGGTCATCCACAAATTGGCCACCAATTTTTCGAATCACACATTATGGTACAGTATTTCTCTATAGGAACATTACTTGGCTGCTGACTGTTCCTTTAATGCATTTCATGTTTCACCCACTTGTGCTTTCCTATGTGATCTTTCGACAGCTTAAGATGCTCTTTATCTCATTTTTGTGCATCAAAATTTTGTAGTTGTCAGAATTTTCATCAAATACTATCACCTTCATAAAGCCTTTCCAGAGCCTTTCCTGTGAAATGTATCATTTCCTATGGGGTTCCTTTGGACACTACGAGTACTTTATTTGTGCTCCTTAATTACCACTAAATCAAGTAATAAGCTAGGATGTTCTTGTTTTTTAAAGTTAACTAAATTTTAAACATCTTACTGTGTATGAATATCCCTAAACCTCTTACTGTGTATGAATATCCCTAAAGGTTTCAAGTCTCTTACTGTGCCTGACCCCTTAACTTAGTGTGTGTGTGTAAAGGTGTGTATCCTTGGTGTACGTTTTTTTTTTGTATATATATATATATATATATATATATATATATATATAAAGTGGATAGAATTTTATATGTGCTAATTGCAGAAAATCTGAAAGAGTGAATAAACAAAAGAAAAATAAAATATTCCAAAATTTCTCGTGACAGAGAAAATTCCTATTATTATTTTTCTGTTCTGTATTTTTAAATTTTTTATTAATGGTAATATTATTTTACCGTCCTATTTTAAAATTAATAATACATATATTGTTGCTAGGTATTCATTATAATGAACATAAAATAAACCACAATGATAAACGTGTTAGTATTTGAAGAGTTCTAGATTTAGAAATATGGGAAAAACACTGTTATTAAAATATGTATGAAATACAATGTTCTTACAATAGGTACATGTGTCGGGGGTACTCCTGATTTTTTACGAAGTTCACTTTATCTTGTAATTTGCCTGGCTCTTTCTCCATCCTACTTCACGAATGCAGGTATTTCTCCTTATTTTGGATTTGTGACTTTTTAGATGTTATGTAACTAGCCTTTTTATACCACAGTCGCTGATCCCCGTCATACACTTTGAGTTCTCTATGATGTTGAATAAGCTATGACAATAGTCAGACTCTTCCCCTAGCTTCTTAAGGGGAAAGTGTTCAGTCTTTTATGATTCTAATGTTAGTTGTGGCGTTGTATTTTTTTATATTTTTATATTTTAACTACCATAAAATTATATGTTTTATCATGTACACGAAGTATGTGTACATTGTAGAATGATTAAATCTAGCTGGTTAACAAATACATTCACTGTCATAGGTATCCTTTTTGTGATGAGAACACTTAATATTCACTTTTTTTGCATTTTCTTAGGTGACCTTTATCAGGTTAGCAGTGGCCTCCTCCTTACAGATTACTGAGAATTTTTGATCACCCATGAATGTCAAATTCTCTACAATGCTTTTTCTGTATCTATTAAAATGACTGATGGTTTATTTTTAATTTATTTTTTTTAAAGGATGAATTAATACTGATTGATTCATGGGTAGGAAAAGTTTCTCCACTGGTCCCAATGTAATATTATTTTTACATATTGTGGGATTAGATTTGCAAAAATTGCATTTTGAATGCTTGCACTGATTTATACACATAAGTTTTTTTTATAACCCATTATGCAGTATTGTGTTTTTCTTTTTATTTAATTTTTTGTCAAAGGTTTTTATATGTGTGTATGTGTTTAATTGGGCTAATGTTGGATTCATTAAAGTTAAGAAATATTTAGTCCCTCTTTTTTGGGGTGGGTGTAGAATTGGCTTTGTTTCTTTTTTAAATATTTATTATATATTGGCATTAATATTGGCTGGATGTGGTGGCTCACACCTGTAGTTCTAGCACTTTCAGAGGCCAAGACTGGAAGATTACTTGAGGCCAGGAGTTAAAGGCCAGCCTGAACAGCATAGCAAGATACTATCTCTACAAAAAAAAAAAAAAAGAAAGTTTAAAAAATTAGTTTGGTGTAGTAGCACACACCTGTACTCCCAGCTACTCAGCAGGGTAATGTGGGAGGATTACATGAGCCCAGGAGGTCAAGGCTGCAATGAGTTGCAATTACACCATTGCCTTCCAGCTTGGGTGACAGAACTAAACCCTGTCTTAAAGACAAATAAACAAAAAACATTAATATTGCCAAACCCTACAAAATACTCATTGTATTGGTAAAATATTCCAGTAAGCTCATGTGGTCCTGGAGTTTTTTTGTGTGTTAAGGTATGTAACTCATCCAAGAGATATATCAAATTTATGGATGTCCTAATGAATAACACCTTTATCTCTAGTAGTATTTGTTACTCTGAAATATATGTCTTCTATTAATATAGCCATTCCACCTTTCTTTTTACATAAACTTGTTTTATTATAAAGTTTGATTTAGATAAAAATTGCAAAAAATATTCTATACGTTACTGCATATATTTCACCCAATTTCCCTATTGTTACTGTCTTAAATAACCATGGTATGTTCATCAAATTAAAACGCCCATATTTATACTATCTTTGTTAATGATGAGCTAAACTCCAGATTTATGCATGTTTAACATAGTGTTTTCCTGATATCTGTTTTTCCAGGACACAATCCCAGACACCTGCATTTAAATGTATGTCTCCTTAGGATCCTCGAGTCTGTAACAGTTTCTCAATCTTTGTTTTTCCTGACCTTCAGAGTTATAAGGAAATCTGATCAGGTATTTGTAGAATGTTCTTCACTTTGAGTTTTTCTGGTGTTTTCTTCAACGAATACACTGAAGTTATAGATTGTAGGAAAGAATCCATAGGGGCGAAGTAACATCATAGGATTGCTTTGGCTGTTTAGATTTTTTGTTTTTATGTGAATTATAGAACAGTTGTTTTCTAATTTTGTGAAGAATTATGTTGGTAGTTTGATAGGAATAGTGTTGAACCTGTAAATTGCCATGAGCAGTGGGGTTATTTTAGCAATATTGAGTCTTTCAATTCATGAGCATGGAATTTTTAAAATTTATTTGTGACATATCTGATTTGTTTTCAGCAGTGTTTTGTAGAACTCCATACAGATCTTTCACCTCTTTGGTTTGATGGATTCCTAAATATTTTATTTTCTTTGTGGCTATTGTAAATGAAATGGTATTCTTTATTTGACTCTTAGCCTGGATGTTATTGGTGTATAAAACTGCCACTGATTTCTGTGCATTGATTTTGTATGCTGAAACATCACTAAAACTATTTATCAGTTCTAGTAGCCTTTTACCAGAGTCTTTAGGGTTTTGAAGGTATAAAATTATATCACCAACAAAGAGAGACAGTTTGATTTCTTCTGTTCTTATTTGGATCTCTTTGATTTCTTCCACTTCCTGTAGGATCAGTTGTAACATTATATCTGTCGTTTCTAACTGTACTTGTTTGGATCTTCTTTTTCTTATTCTTCGTTAATCTACCTAGTGGCAAATCAATCTTTTTTTGTTTATTTTTTATTTTTTCAAAGTGCTAATAACAAGAATCTACAAATAAATTTACAAGAAAAAAACAACCCCATCAAAAAATGGGTGAAGGATATGGACAGACACTTCTCAAAAGAAGACATTTATGCAGCCAACAAACATGAAAAAAAGCTCATCATCATTGGTCATTTGAGAAATACAAATGAAAAAATGGGATCATTAAAAAATCAGTAGACAACAGATGCTGGAGAGGATGTAGAGAAATAGGAACACTTTTACACTGTTGGTGGACACTCAATTTTTCCATAAAGAATATTAGATAGCAAATTCTCAAAATTTCAGGGCAAATTATGTATGAAGATAGGCCAGTGTAGTGGTTCAGACTGTAATCCTGGCACTTTGGGAGGCCAAGTGAGGAGAACTGCTTCAGGCCAGGTGATCAATACTGGTATGGGCAACATAGCGAGACCCTATTTCTACACAAACAAAAATAAATAAATAAAAATTCTCAGTTGGCATGGTGGCACCTGCCTGTAGTTATAGCTATTTGGGAGGCTCAGGCAGAAGTCTGCACAAAAGCAAGAGATTAGGGCTGCAGTGAGCCCTGATTGCACCACTGCATTCCAGCCTGGGAAACAAAGCAAGAACCTGACTCAAAAAAATATAAAGATTATTGCTCAGAGGACTATTTAAATTTTTGTTGGAAAAAATATTAAAATTTCAGTGTCTAGGTTCTCTACACATACACACACACACATACACACACACACTCTGACATACATACATGAACACACAAGAATATGTAAGATCACACAAGATGTGTTTCTAAGCACAAGACATTATCTAGGAAATAATTTTATAACGTTTAATTTATCAATTAGAAGTGTCAACAGACAACATATTTCAAGAGAATAAATAAACATTGATATCATCAGAGAATAATCTGTTTTGTTTTTTGGCCAAGGAGATACAAACAGCAGAGGCAGTCCCAGCCCAGTGTTAGGGAGGCATAACTGAAGCCAACCTGTGCATGTCATCTGGGGCCCTGATATCCAGCACAGTGGCATTGTAGCCTGGGCTGAAGCAAGTCATTTCTGGTATCAGTTTTGGCATTGTCCAGACTCATAAATAATAATGCCCAAGTTAGTGTCCAGCAGAAAAGAAGAAAAAAATGTCTAAACTCTCACAAGCACCCATGGGTTACAAGACACATAGCAAGAAGAGGGGCGGCAGAAAGACTGACTGGTCACCTTTGCCTGGCATGGGGAGTGTGTGTATTGAAGACCTCTGTGGGCAGGGGCTGCACAACATCAACTCCATTGTCTGTGCTCTGTATTTTAGCAATCCAACCACTCAGTACACAGCAGGCTACGTTTGTGCCAGATGGTGTACGAGGACCTGGCTATGCTAATGTGAAATTCTCAGTTTCTGTTGGTGAAAACATCCTGGAGAATCAGAAAGAATGGCACTGGGTGTTGTTGAGCTACTGTGCACAGCCCTGACAATTTCCAGCTGTATGAAAGAGATGATGGAAGCAATGGAGCTGAAGCGCTCCCTCTTATGAGAGAGCTTCAGTATGGACAGCAGAGCAGCAGCAGCCTGCAAGGGAAGAATGGTCTGTGGAGCAGCAAGAACAATGCGGGAAAAGTGGACGACAGAAGTGAGCAGTTAATTAGACTGAGCGGACGAGCAGCGTGGGATTCTCATTAAACAGCGGCCGCAAAGAGCTGTGTCCCATGCAAACACTGAGGACCCCTGCCACAGGCACTGTTTATTGATGTATCTTGATGTTCAGGAGGGCGAAGAAAAAAATAATCATCATATTTATTAATTCAAATGGGCACTTCCACTTACAGAGTATAGGTACACTTTGAGGCCTTAAGGACACAAGCTATGTAAAATGATTTTTAGGATAATTGTTATAATAATTTTATATCTTAATAAAAAGGTGATTCAAAAAAGTTAAACAGTCATTACTAGAAGATTGGAGGCCAGGTCAACTGTGCTGGCCACTTGTACACCACATTTTCTCACCAAGTAGGAGCTTCAAAGACTTCTTATCATTTTCAACTTTGATTTACTGAAATACACATAGATTTATAACTGGTACACAGATATTTACCTGTATATAATTAGGCATTTTAACTAATATTAACCTGTATATTTACTGATATGTAGATACTTTCTGGTATATTATTTCCAGTTGTTATAACTCAGTTCTAAATAATTTGATAATACAAATTTGAACATGTTAATTTAGGGATATAAAATACACAGAAAAATGAATTTAAGCATGATGTTGAAGATTATAAAACAGCATCTTGAAATAACTGCCTAAATGTAATTGAAATTAATGAAACGTTTCTTGAAAATGGGAAGAATACAATTTAAATGTGAAAGAAATATGCCAATAATAAAAAGAATGGTTCTTTGAAAGTTTAATTAAGTGGATATTAAACTAAATCTGATATGAAAATAAGTTAAAACCTCAACGAGCTTAAAGAAGACAGTTTACAATGGTAAATCATTAGTATATTTTCTGAAGCATGTTACCTTGGGGTTATAATAAAAGGTTAACAAACACATATGTGCATGAGAATGGCATTTTCACAAAATACAATTGAATGAAAATGTACTTTGCATTTATTGTCTGTGATAAATTCTTTAAGCTAAATTAAGTACTAGTATGCCTTGGAGAGTACACCCAGAATTGAAATTCCCCTTTAAAGCTTCTATGGAAAGACAGCATAACTTATCTGCAACTACATACAAATTTCAAAGTGAAATAGATTGAGAGTAAAATCTTGCCGGCTATGTATTTTATTTTCTGAAGGTTTAGGTCTTGTGCTCAGTTGACTAGTCTAAGGTCACATTTAACATTCCAGGTAATATGTCAGTACATGGAGTCAGGAATCCTGTCTCCTTCAATTCGGATGTTCTGGACCATCCAAGCGTAGCAATAACACCTCAGAAGCTTGGCTGGTACCCGTCTCCTCCATTCTGTTGGTCCAGCTACCAGTAGAGAGAACTAAAGCTAAGTGCAGGGCAAACCCTTCTCAAAGGACATAGCAAGATAGTTGTACAGAGACCACTTTTGCATATATTGAAATCTCCTAAAGGTCATCAGAGGACCACAGCTGGCTACATGGGAGGTATCTTGTACAGCCATCTGACTCACTAAAAATGTGAGAAAAAAATGGTGATAATGGATCTTTCTGGAAACCACCTGTCTGGCCATGCTGTTTCAAAATTATATTTAAGAATGGTAAGTCTTTTTTTTCAGAATTTGGGGCAAATAACAGCAATATTAATATAATTCATAGAGTACATAAAATAGAACAGGTAGAAAATATAAATTTTACTATTTAGAGTACCTGGAGAATAAGAACATAAACTTCTTGTAGACATTATTAAATACCAAGTCAGGTGGGACATCTCTAAAGATAAACTCAGCCCTTACTGGAATAATGGCCACTTCAAATTAAAATTCTGACTAGGCTAACTTTGTCCCCTGTGAATGTATGTTACTTACTCTTTATGAATTAGAATGTGCAGATATTTATGCTCATATAGTCTAAAAACCCTCTTGTGTTTAGTGAAACAAAAGTATTCAAATAAATAAGCATCAGGCCACTAGCCTGGGGTCGTTTCTGCACCCAGTGCTCTTATAGCAGCAACGGTACACAACACGGAAATATTTTCTGTAACTGGCTTAAAACAAAACCAAACAGACAAAAAACATTGGCCTCAGTCCATCACAGGCAGCCAACCAGATGATGTCTGGTACAACTAGGGACATCCCAATGGACCATATCCAAATTAGGCAAATGTCTAATCACAGGATTCTCAAATAATACGAATGCCTGGTGGTGGCCAATCAGGTAACTTATTTATTTGTCTCTGTGTTTGGCCTACAGACTCAGTATCTAAGTATCTAAAACCAGTAAAGACATAAATCAAAATGTAAAATTGTGTGATAAAATGAAATCACAGAGATAAAGATGGGCTGTAATTTTATCTCTGTGATTTCATTTTATTGCATAATTCTTTGTGATTTGTTCTTCCCAATGTACCAGAAGTGAAAAAAAAAAGACTATCCTAAATTTGGTGTTTGTTATCACCACTTACGGTTTTATAATTTGAATGTATCGATCTATATGTAAAATTGAATGTTGGTTTACGACTTTTAGACTTTTGATATGAAGGAAATAATACTATACAGAAATCTGCACCTTCTCATTTAATTCTTGTGAAAAATAGTCACAAGTTTTTTACCATTTTCTTCATAATACATATAAAATTTTAATCAAATATTCTCTATTAACTAGAATTTTGGGAATAAACAACCTTGTATATTTTCCTTGTGTGCATGTTGAAGACATCAAAGGTTTATCAAACTTTCTCTGTAAAGGACCAGACAGTAACTATCTTAGACATACAGGACCATTTAATGTCAACTCGAAGACATAAGCCTCAGAATTTCTGAGTTTTAGTTAGTGTACATAATCAGCTTTCCCACAGATTTCCTACTTGCTTTTGAAATTGCTTGAAATGTTTTGAAAAAAAAAATCCCATTAGCAAGATGAGAGCATTCTTCTTGCTCCATATGCTAGGTAACACTTACTATTGACATTATTTCTAAGTCTTTGCTGCTCTAAAACCCAAATTTCCTTTTTTATTGATGGCCTGTTTCTAGCCTTTGATTATATTTATTGTGTCTTCAATATTATGGCAGCATTTTAAAACTTTTAAATGGATGAGATTCTTTCAGATACTCTAGGTCTAAAATATAGCACATGATTTAAGTATATAAATGAAGTACAGAAAAAACAAATAGATATATAGAGCCAATTTTTTGTGTTGTAATTTAAAATTTCAGTCTATGTATGTATAGTACAATTTTAAAAATTAGGTATAATATTAGGTTAATATTTTTCATGATAATTATAATTTTCTTTTGTTAAATATATTTATCTATAAAGTAACAGAAAGCTAAGTGGTCATAGGAAAACAGATCTACGGATTGAACAAACTACAGAAATTAGATGAAACTATATATAACAATCTGATTTTACTCCAAATGCAATTTTTAAAAGCTATAAAAGTAAAAAGTCAATATGATACAGGACTTCTCCTTCAACAGAAGCAACTTCTCATTTATTTTTTGACTTATTCTATTTGTTGCACAAAAAAGAAACTAAATTATCCAAAATCACCTACATTATTTTCCTCAATTCTCCATGAGTCAAAATCTAAAGTTAATGAAGTATTTCTATGCTTAGTGACAGTAAAATCTAGTCAAATATGATTTAGCTATTACAGTCCTTGGCATTTACCCAAATGAGTTGAAAACTTACTTCCACAAGAAACCTGTACACTAATGTTTATAGTAACTGTATTTATAACTGTCAAAACTTGGAAACAACCAAAGTGTCTTTCAGTAGGTGAATGGATAAACTGTAGTACATCCAGACAATGGGATATGATCCAGCACTAAAAACTAATTAGTTATCAAGCCACAAATGAAAAAAAAGGAAGAAAATTACATACATAGGACTAAGTAAAAAAGCCAACCTGAAAAGCCTACATAATATATTATTCCAATAGTGCATTAGTTTGGAAAATGCAAAATGATGGAGAAAGTAAAAGAAAAAATGGGAATGTCCCATAGCATTATGTATGTGGACTGGTAGTGTAACTTATTTTCTGTAAACATAGGTAAAATAAAATTGCTAATGTTCAAAATTACACATGCTTCCCACACATTCACCGTTGTGAAACAGTGTGAGACAGAGACCTGACATCAGTAGCTGCCAGGTGTTGGGGGTAGGGAAGAATGAAGAGGAAGAGCATAGAGAATATTTATGGCAGTGAAATGTGCATACTGTGAATACATGTAGTTATACATTTGATAAAATTCCTAGAATTTACAAGACCAACAGTGAACCTGAATGGGAACTGTAGAATTTGTGTGATGATGTGTCAATATAGGTATGTGGATCATAATAGATGGACTGCTGTGGTGTGGAATGTTGATAATGGGGGAGGCCGTGCCTGTTTTGGGGCAGGCCTTATATGGGAACTCTCTGTACTTTCTGCTCAATTTTTCTGTGAACCCAAAACTACTCTAAACATTAATTTTATTATGAAAGCATAATTACACCATGGTAATCATTCATAGTGTGATGAAAACCCGACTTTAAGTATTTCCCCAGGCTGTGACCTTTGGTTTTGTTTGCAGCTTCTCCACTTGGTTGCTGGAGCCTTGATGGGTGATTTGCTGTTTCCGTGGTGATGAAGAGTCAATTGCAGAAGAACTAAAGTGGAGAGACCTGAATAACTAGATCCAAGAATATTTCGTAACTGTGATCAGAAATGTAAGAACATTGCAAAATTTTGGGATTGTGTTGAATAACTTCTTACTATTCTATTAGTCTAAAATAACCATACAAATTTACAATTTAAAAACTTTTCATAGATTAAAACAGCTAGCTACTATAATTATTTTCAGTGAAGGTTTAAATAAAAATGAAAAACCAATGCCCTTCCTAGACATATTTTAGAATTCTCAAATAGGTGAAAGGCTAAGAATCACAAAGAGAATAAATGATTTTTCTTAGTAGTATGAGTCATTCAGATTACACATTCTAAGAATTTAAAATCAAACAAGCAAACAAAACTTCAATACAGTGATCAGTGGTGGACAGGGGTTAGGAACAGAAGGAGCAGCCAGTACAAGATGCTGCAGTACCTTGGCTGCAGGGGTGAATACAGCAACCTACACATGCACTAAAATTGTATAGAACTAGTATTGCATAGCATCAGTGGTTGTACAATATTGTGAAGACACTAGAAGTCACTGAATTGCACACTTAAATGGTGAAAATAGTGAAAATGTTTGGAAGTACACATATACAAACAAATGAGTACAAGTAAATTCTGAGTAAGCCTAGATGGAGTGTATCCATATCAGTATAGACTGTGATATTCAAAGAAACTGGACTAAGGGCACAGTCTCTATTCTTTGTTATATCTGTATATTCATCTAAAACTATTCAATAATGTCTCAACATAAACAATCACTGTAGTAAAAATAACAACAAAAAATATCAAATATTTTCTTCCATTACTCAAGTGACCTTATCTATAGTAAGAAAATATTTTGCAATTTAAATTGGAATTTTTTTGAGAAAACAGCAATTAAATATTTTAAAATATAGAGAAAATTGACTAATCTTTATTATGCATCATATATTATACTAGAAGTCTATACCCTCGAAGACATGAATTTCTGTGATAGAGAACTTATTTATGATAGAGAACTTATTTATTGGGCCATTTTTCTATTGCCAAAGATGGCTCAATTAAAAAAATCTAGTTCTTGGTTTATTATAGCATCTTCATAAAGTTTTTGAAGAACAAATTATTTAGCAAGGAATTTGTCTAGTATTTTATTACCATGCATCTGTGCTATACTCTCACTATCCTGCACTTTTTAATAGTGCATTTACATGATTGATGATAACCTCCTGAAACAGTATATAACTAAGAAATAATTACTGTATTAATGAAAATAATTCAGGACACCAGAACTAATATCCTATAGTATTATGTGTGTGAACTGGCAATCTAACTTATTTTCTGTAAACATAGGTTAAATAAAATCACTAAAGTTAAAAATTACGCATACTCCCACACATTCACTGTTGTGAGACAGAAAACTTAACTGACTGCCATTTTTATATGGCTACAACATTATATTTGAAAATTTTCATATTGATAGTCAAATAAAAATATATGTTATCATATATTTGGGTACACATATTCTAGTCCCATGCTGATCCTTTTGTAAAATTAGATCTGGTTTTCCAAGAGAACCTACTTATTTTTCAGAATATATTTCAAATCACACAGCATGTGTCTCTTTACAGACATTCCAGTATCACACAGGCAAAACCAAACCAAATAGAAAATAGCAGAGACTTGACTATATGTTGTTCATTACACAGTGGAGGTGCAGGAAGTAATGTTGACAGAAGGAACTGTGCTTGCTGTCCTATGTTTGACCATGTTAATAATACAAAATGCTCTTAATCCTGGTCTAACTGGATTCACTTGTAAACCGATTGATTTGTTAAATTGCATGTGAATGGACTAGTTTAAATTAACAATGTTATCCAAAATGACTTTTTAAAAATTATTATTAATGTCATTTTTCATAAGAGTTCTTTAAAATAAACTAGCAATTAGAAATAGGTCTGGCAGAGAACTGCAGTAAATCACACTGGTGTTATTCTTTCCACAAGATTTTACTGCAGAACTATGCCCCAAACACATAGTATTATACATAGTGTTGAAAAATGCCTAAAACATTGATTCTGCTCTATTGGAACCAGAGTCTGCAAAAGCAGTGGACATATGCACAAGCTACTATGCAATCATACAGTTATTATATGCACACACACACCCATATACTTGTACATATATATATATATACACACATACATACCCAATTATTTATATATATACATTTACACATGCATATATACAAACACATACACATATACATACATACGCATCAAATTTATTTTAGGCTGTCAGTTTTTCTTCCCTGAAAATTTTATATAAAAGTTTCCTTCATCTATTCCTTAATGCCTTAAATAAATCAGTTCATATCTTTCACCTTGACAATAGGCTTCTTTCTGGTTTTTCTTCTCTAAGTATTTTCTAAATTAAAGAGTAAATCTTTCTGATGATTTGAGCAATTTTTAGAATACAAATCTTATCCAGCATTTCTGGACCTTCAAATTCATTCTCTCTATTGGCTCTTTCGATGTCTATATTTAACATTGTAATCTTTTCCTCCCGCTCACATTTTTTCATACATAGAATTCTCTCTTCCTCTTTGTAGAGTTACCTACATTTGTCTTCACATTTGTGTTACCTTCAATTTCCAGCTAAGTAGCTCCTATGCATACAATTTAAACATTTTTTTCTCCCTGAGGTCACATCTATTTCACATGATCCAAAACATATTCTTCTCTACTGTCTTTCACTCCTTCCCACTGGCCAAATTCTCTGAGAATCATCAACACACAGAATTTGTAGCTGCTAATTATTCCTAGACTCTTCTCCATTCTGGCTTCAGCACTTTTCAATCAAACAAACAGCTCTTGTTCACATCTCTACTTCCTTCATGTTTCTAAATGCAAAAGATTCTTTCATTTATTTTCCTTTTTTCTAAGTTGTTAGAAAATTGTATCACTCTTGACTCTATTCTTATTTGAGTCTTCTTTATTTACCTTTCACCAAATCATGATTTTTAGTATTTCCTCTCCTCTCTGTTAGCTATTCTTCTTCACACTGATTGCTCAATATTGTCTTTATTCAAGATTTCATCCTAGCCTGTCTATATACTTATTTTCAATAAATTCTCTATTCATACACAACCTATATAACTAATCTTCTAAGTTACATTTTTGGTTCATCACTGTTGTCTGAGCAAAGCTCTTTAAATCTCGCTGACAAGTAGACCTCCCTACTATGTTATCTCAAAAACATTTTAAACATTGTATATCATCTATTTTTCCCCTTATACATGATGCCAGTGTGTATTTCCTGAGAATGAGGACAACGTTATTATACAACCACAAAACATGTAATAAAAACAGAGCATTTAACCTTAGGACAAATACCACAAACCTCGTGACATGGTTGGGCTTTGTGTCCCCACCCAAATCTCATTTTAAATTATAATTCCTATAATCTTCATACGTCAAGGGAGAGACCAAGTGGAGGAAACTGAATCATGGGGTCGGTTTTCTTCATGCTGTTCTCGTGCTAGCTAGTGAGTCCTCATGAAATCTGATGATTTTATAAGGGGCTCTTCCCCCATTTGTTTTGCACTTCTCCTTCCTGCACCTTGTGAAGGTGTCCTGCTTCCTCTTTGCCTTCCCCCATGATTCTGTTTCCTGAGGTCTCCTCAGCCACCCCGAAATGTGAGTCAAACCCCGTTTCTTTAAAATTGCTCAGTCTCTGGCAGTTCTTTATAGCAGTATAAAAAGGGAATAATACACCTAGTAATGTACAACCTGTATTTAAATTTGATTAATTGTCCAAATAATATTCTTTAAAATTATTTATATTCTTAGTCCAACATGTATGAACTCATTGATTGCATTAAATTAAGATGTATTGTTAGTCATATAACCTGAAACATTTCCTAATAATTTTCTTGTTTTTTTTTTTTTTTTTGGTACTCATGTAGTTGAAGAATACAAAGTAGTTATTTTGAAAATTATTTTGAATTGAGATTTGTCTGATCTTTCCTTATGATTAAATTCGACAAATTTTATTAGAAATATTACTGAAGTAGGGGCCCGGCGCGGTGGCTCAAGCCTGTAATCCCAGCACTTTGAGAGGCCGAGACGGGTGGATCACGAGGTCAAGAGATCGAGACCATCCTGGTCAACATGGTGAAACCCCATCTCTACTAAAAATACAAAAAAAAAAAAAAAAGAAAAATTAGCTGGGCATGGTGGCGCGTGCCTGTAATCCCAGCTACTCAGGAGGCTGAGGCAGCAGAATTGCTGGAACCCAGGAGGCGGAGGTTGCGGTGAGCCGAGATCGCGCCATTGCACTCCAGCCTGGGTAACAAGAGCGAAACTCCGTCTCAAAAAAAAAGAAAGAAAGAAATATTACTGAAGTAATCTGTGTATGCAAGGTGAGTCTTCTTGGAAGATACAGCATGTTAATTTGCTTCAATATTGGAAATTTGGGTTTAATGATTTGGATAAGATAGTATACACCAGGTTGCACCATTGTAAAGTTATTTTAAATTTATAAATCAATTTTACATACATGTTTTGTGTCCTCCACCTTGGCAAAATAGCACCTACTAGACGTTGTATTCATTTATAGAATTTATGTACATGTATGTCATACCATGATCTTCCAGCCTCCATTGTTTCTGATGATAAATTGGCCATCATCTGGGTTCCCGAGTACACCTGCACTGATTTATCTACTTAACTATCTCTCGGGGCTGTTTTTCCATTCAATGTCCCTATGAAAATGTTCATTCGCTGTTGCTTTTTATTTGCTGCTGTCATTTTCTTATTGTAATCAGTTTATTTTCAGCATCAGCCTTATCAGCCTCTTCATGTCTTTCATATTTTCCTTTATGAACTTGAATTCTCAAAATATTCATTGATTTTTCCACTCTTCTGTTTTTCATAAGAAGAGATTTTGAAATATATGCCTATACAAAAGAACAGCCAATATATATTTTTGACCTTAAATAATAAGATACAGATAGTAGGAACCCTATTATATTGTCTTATGAAAAAGTAAAAATGTAATATATACACTTATTTACATATATTATAGATAGTATATAAATATTATATATAATACAATATTTAATGTTTGTATAATTGTTTATTATATATTTAGATATCATTCAACTAATATATAATAGTTAATTATTTATATTAAGGAAATGGTGAAGGATGAGGCATTATAGAAGATGATAAAGAATGGAGGAAGGATAAAACATTTAAATTCATGGGCTGGGCATGGGGGCTCATGCCTGTAATCTCAGGACTTTGGAAGGCGGAGGTGGACGGATCACAAGGTCAGGAGATCCAGACCATGCTGGGTAACAGGGTGAAAACCTGTCTCTACTAAAAATACAAAAAATTAGCAGAGTGTGGTGGTATGAGCCTGTAGTCCCAGCTGGAAGGGTGATACTGGAGAATTATTTGAGCCTGGGGGATGGATAGGTTGCAGTGAGCCAAGATTGCACCATTGCACTCCAGCCTGGGAGACAGAGCAAGACTCCATCTCAAAAAAAAAATCTAAATTCATTGCACTGCCTGAAAAATGTATACAATGCTCATGCCATCATGCCAAAACAAATCTATATTTAATATATGTATTTTTTCTATTTCCTTTTACATGCATTGAATTCTAGTGTAATTCGTGTTTAAATATTAGGAATAGTTGTTTAATTATATAAAACATATTTTATTTATTTCTAAATTATCACTTATTTTAGTCTATTATTTGCATCAACTTTTAAAAAAATTTCAATATATAATAACTGAGTAGGCTTTGTTCAATCAATTCCTAGTTTAACACTTTTGATATTATTTTAAGTGAATTTTTGGAGGCAGGATCTATCTTTTTCACCATTGCTGGAGTGTAGTGGTGCCACAGCTTATTGCAACCTTGAGCTCTTGGGATCAAGCAAATCTCTCACCTCAGCCTCTTGACTAGCTGGGGCTACAGGTCGGAGCCACCATGCTAGACTCTTACATTTTTTTTGCAGAGACAGAGTCTCTCTGTGTTGTACAGACTAGTCTCAAGTCCTTGTCTCAAGTGATCCTCCTACCTGGAGTTCCAAAATCATTGGGATTACAGACGTGAATCACTGTGCCCAGTCTAAATGTAATTGTTTTAACTTCATTTTTAATTTCTTGTAGATTGTATGTAGAAATGAGATGCATTTGTCTATGTTACTTTATGTATTATAATTCTGATTAAATTATTTATTATATGGAGTATCTTTTTCTATATGCCTTAGAAAAATTTTTGTGTTTAAATCACGTCATCCGTTATTAAATACAATGGTGTTTTTTTTCCAATTTTAAGGCCATTAAAGTTTTTTCTTACGTTCTTTGCTGTTTTGTACTAATACTCCTTTGTTGAACAGAATGATGAGAGCAGGCATTCTTTATTTGCTTCTGATCTTAGGGAAAAGTTTGCTTAATATTTCACTTTATTTGAGATGGAGTTTAGATCTTGTTGCCCAGGCTGGAGTGCAATGGTGTAATCTGGGTTTCCTTCAACCTCCACCTCTGGGGTTCAAGGGATTCTCCTGCCTCAGCCTCCCAAACAAGTTAGGATTACAGGCACCTGCCACCATGCCCAGCTAATTTTTTTGTGTTTTAATTGAGATGGGGTTTCACCACTTTGGCCAGGCTGGTCTTGAACTCCTGACCTCAGGTGATCCACCCATCTTGGCCTCCCAAACTGTTGGGATTACTGGCATAAGCCCTTAATTATAATGTTAGCAGTAGGTTTTCCATAGATGACTCTTACTGGAAGGAGGTGTTTTCTCCTATTTCTAGTTTCCTATGATAAATTTCAGCAAAAGCTTTCTTGGTACCTATTTTTAAAAACCCCTGTAGTGTATTCTTTATTCTGTTAGTATTTACTGGACATTAAAATAAATCTGCTTTTCTAATCAACACTCATCCTACCCCTATTATGTTACAATCATCATTTTCCTATTATATTGGACTTGATTTGATGGTATTTATTTAAAATTTCTTGTTACAGATACTGTTCTGTAATTTTAATGACACTTTTGGGCATCATAAGTCTTGTTGTCAGGTGTTCCTTCTTGCCCTATTTTCTGATAAAGGTTGATGATGTGCCCAGCTTCCCCTTGTCTCTTACAGGCCAGAGCACTCATTCCATGTGCAGATTGTGTAGGCAGCTGGAACTCTCTGCCGAGCCCCTCTCTAGCTATTTTCTTAGCCTGAAGAAGCCACCTTTTCCAAGATGTGCCACAACTAGTGCAATACTCAGGCGCTCGAGTTTCTATGGCTGCTGGGGGCAATCCATACACTAGACAAATAGTTTGAAAGCCTGAAAGAGAATAATCATTTAAGGTTTCCATTTACAGCCCGAGATCCACCTGTTATCATATTAATAGCCTAGCATGTCCTCCAAGCTGAAGAGTAGTAAAAGCTAATGATTAGTCCCAAAGGTCAATTACAAGAGTAGCAAAGATGCAGAAAAAGTTCAATTCTTTACAAAAAGAGCTCCCAGAAATCCATCAAACCTATTTATTTTAGGAATACCCTATTCCTTTACTTTAAAGCAATTCTACCTCTACAATCAAGCCCAAATTGGTACTAGGAATGGTTTTGTGGAAGCAAACTTTAAAAAATGATAGTTGGATGGTGTCCTGTGACCCATGCCTGTAATCCCAGCACTTTGGGAAGCCAGAAAAGTGAATTGATTGAGCTCAGGAGTTTGAGACCAGCCTGGGAAAAATGGCAAAACCCTGTCTGAACAAAAAACAAAAAAGTTAAAAATGACCTGAGGGTGGTGTTACATTTCTGTAGTTCATGTTACTTGGGTTGCTGAGGTAGAAAGATGGCTTGAGCCTCAGAGGTGGAGGTTGCAGTGAACTGAGATTGTGCCACTGCACACCAGCCTGGATGACAGAGTCATACCCTCTCTCAAAAAACAACAAAATGATATGTGAATTGGTTCTTAGATTTCTCGAATTTATTAACTACTCTGAGTAGACTAAAGGCCATTAAATAACACTTTTTCCTTTTGTAAAGGGCACACTAGGAGCACGTCACATAGTCACAAAATAGTCACTTAACTTTATCAACTGTAGATAAGACATCAAATTATTAAAGCAAAATGCTTTAGGTGACAATGTAGTTGTCACAGAATACTTCAATGAAATAAAGAATATAATTTACTAGTGGTTATTTCTTGTAAGAGAGGTCAGTGAAAAAATTTTCATTTCAGAGCTTTATTTACGTAACCACTTCAATGTTCAGGGAAGAGACTAGAAACTTCCATAACTAAAAGAAAGCCTTGTCTCCTTCAGGCTTATGGTCAAAATTCATAAAAATGAAATGCTAAATCCAATATTCTAGGTGGTTGAATTAAGCACAAACTTAATCCACAATCTGTTATGTTAAAATTAGAACATTGGCTGGGAAAGAATAAGACCTTTAGTATGATGACGAAGACTAAAAGGCAGATTCCACTGGATTTGGGGATCTTGAATCCTTAAATGCTATCAAACTCCTTTATCAATAGAAGAAGCCTGTCTTTTCTTGGATTGAGGAAATCATCCACTCTTGAATGAAGAAATTGCAATTATCCCCACTACTCTAGTTGCTTTTTTGGAAAATCTGATTCTCTTAAGGACCCATCCTCACCATTTCTCATTGCTTATAGACCTAAAACTACATCAAATTTCACACGTAACTCAGAGGGTGAGTTATGTGTGACTTCTATGCATGTGTGAAAAACGCTAAATGAAATGTCTGTCAATATTACTACTAGAAATCTGGAGAGCATTTATGATAATGGATCCTAAAATGGTGGGACTGTGATTCAATAAATATAATGAATTATGAAGAAATTATTGAGATCTAAACTTACTAGCAGGGGTTCTGGGTACACTGGTTTAGTTTAAGATTCTGAGAGCGGTTAACATAGCTAGATTGTTGAGTTGTCCTAAATCTGAATCCTAAAAATGCACAAATGCCAGTCTTGGTATGTTGTAGAGGAAGGTGTCCAGAGACTGAGGAAGATTGGTTTGCTAGATTAGACTTATCCTGTAAGATTTATTCACTCACACCCTAAATTCATCCTTCAGGACTGTTGATATGACATTTCCCCCATGAAGGCTGAGAGAGGTATACTCCCTGCAAGAGGCCCAGTATCCTTGAGGAATTCGAAGGTGACTCATGTGTAGATAAGAACTGGCAATGGGAACTGCCGCCATCAAAGTAGGTTCTTTAAATTCTACGGGGTTGATTGATTCGGGGGTTGCAAGAGCCAAGAAGTGACACTTTGTCACCTGTGGCAAGGTTGGCACAGCTGCTGCAATGGGAAATGGGCCCACAACCATGAAAAGCTGGTTCGCTCTGGCTGCTTGGAACTTCCTAGTATCCCAGTTGTATGTGATCTCTGGACTCTGTTCAACTTAGGGAGACCTGATTATTATTCACTGACTTTATAAATTTTCACATTATGCCTGCCTGGCTTCGTATTTACACAAACAGAATCAAAGTTGCTCTGTGTGGATTTCTTTCCAAATTCCAGCGGCAGCATTTGCTTGAACTCTGATCTCTGTCTCTTCACTCTGGAAAAAGACAGTGCTCCTTTTACAATAACGCTCCCTGAATCATGATCCACAAAGCCACTCCAGGTACAAATGCAGGGCAACACAAGCTATCACCTTGTCTGCCTTCCGTTAGGGACTGTGGTGCTACACTGATAATTATCCAGTGTCTTAACAGTTGACACATACGTTTTGTCCAGTGTTTGAATTTTTTATGGGAGGCAATGCATGACCCAGTTATGCCACCACGGCCACAAGCTGTACTGTCCATTTGGCTCTGGACCTTTGCTTTTCCTTCCTTCCTTTTTTCCTTCCTCCCTCCTTCTTTCCTTCTTTCCTTCCTTCCTTCCTTCCTTGACAATTTCTCCGCTAAGGTTTTTGACTCTTTTCTGATTAAGATAGCATTTTACTTACCTGAACATATTTTTCTGTAATTCTTTGAATTCCTTTCAAATCCTGGTCTTCTAAATCCAGCATCTAGGCTATCTTGGGTTGAAATGGACTGTTTTGTAACTATACAGAGGGCACATTTTTCTCATCTTTGTTTTGTCTGGTGTTTTATTTGTTTATTTTCTATCAGGTATATTACTTAGTGGATGATACAAAGTAACATACTTGGATCCTACTGTTTTTCTCAAAAGTATGTTGATTCTTAATAGATTTGCATATTATCGAACAAGAAAATGCAGTCATTCTTTATTCCTCTCTATGTAATATATATTTAATCTGTATTTACATGTAATTTTAAACTCTATACATTCTATACATTTTAAAAATCAGTACATATGTTTTATCGCTTTGTTTTTATATTTGTTTATTTTAAAACATAATAATATAATTTAATATGTTTTAATTATTGAACAGTACTAATTGTATATATCCTATGGTAGTAAAAGATAATTTAAACCTACATTTATTATGCTCAACTCCGTAAAGAATATTTTAAAAGCATATGATTAAAATTTCCCTGGATAGAGGATAATTATTTCTAAATATTGATGTGACAAGCAGCTCATTGTATTTCTAAATATTTGGCAAATTATAAATCACTATTGTTGAGTCTCAATGCACATAGAAAATGAAGTTAAACTGAGAAAATGACTTTCAAATTTTATCCTCATCTTTGGCTTTAATCCTCATTGTCTCTTCTTTATGCTTACTTTTTAAATTTAATTTTTTGGTGAAATTTTAAAAAGATTCAGGAAAGCTTTCCTATTGGCCTCATAATATACTTGTATCTTATCCCTCCAACTTGAGAGAAGGCATACAAAGCATATGTCGCATTTTCAGTAAGGTCTAAGTCACTTTGCCTACACTTTTTACTTTGAGCTCTATTTTGCTCCTGAATTTTATTCTGGTCTTTCAAGACATGAGAAGTGGGACATGGCTTTGGGCTCTTTTAAAAATATCAGCCATATGGAAGTAACAAGAATCAAGAAGCTACGAGAAAGCATTCTTTTTAAGAAAAGAAAGCTTTTACTTTCTTATTCTGAAAACATTTCCTTATAATTTTGGCAAAATATTGCGTTTCTAATTACATCAATTTGCATTTGAATTTATTCTTAGGTCTTGAATGTAAGGTCATTGGCTTAGCAAATTGTGGTTGCTCACCCTTGTAATTCCAGCACTTTGGGAGGCTGAGAAGGGTAGATCATGAGATCAGGAGTTCAAGACCAGCCTGGCCAACATGGTGAAATCCTATCTCCAGTAAAAATACAAAAATTAGATGGAGATGCTGGTGGGTGCCTGTAATCCCAGCTACTTGGGAGGCTGAGGCAGGAGAACCCCTTGAACCTGGGAGGCAGAGGTTGCAGTGAGCTGAGATAGTGCCACTGTACTCTAGCCTGTGAGACAGAGCAAGACTTTGTCTCAAAAAAAAAAGAGGAAGAAGAAGAAGATGAAGACGAAGAAGAGGAGGAGGAGAGGAGGGAGGGGAGGAGGAGGCAACTGAAGATCAGTAAAAGCTTATTGAGTTATAGGTTACAGCCCCAAATTATAACTGCAGATTTTTGCTTTGCCTCTTTTCACATTCCTCTTCTTATACTATTGATGCTTTTCCACACTCAAGAATTTACACAAACTAAGTGGATTTATGGATCTATGCTGTGCAACAAATCAAACAGGATATACTGTTAGCTAACATAAATTAAACTTTCATTTATCAATTTACATTTGAACTTTTATGTCTCATTCATCATAGTATGCCACGCAGAGGCTAAAATCAATTCTTGCACACAGTAGGTAATCACTGCAGGCTTATCACAGGATTTCAATAAAATGGGCTACTGACAGCAGAAAGCAGATTCAGATTTCATTTCGTAAAGAGAAAATATTTCTATAAAAATGATACCATCCTATAATTTGTTTTGAACTAGAATAAATTAAAATGACACATACAAGAATTTGAAGCTGGTAATTGAAATTGATAACTAGATGAAATGAATATTTGTTTTGTGCTCAATAGTCTCTGAAATTCTATTGTAGGGACTTTGGGATACTGCTTTTATATTTAAAAGGTTAGTTTGACAGTCTTACCAAGTGACGTTTCATTGAATACAAAGAAAATTTTATGATATTATACAAGATGTTTTATAAAGCTTCAAATATAGTTTTTCATAACAGTTGTGTAAGATTTGAGCAAATGTAAATTGATAAAAATGGAAGTAGAATATCTTGCCATTCTTCCCAGGCATTAAATAACATTAAGTTCTGAATAATACAGATAAAGGATTTTAACTTTTTATTTCGACTTCTATACATGGGTTTCCAAGCCAGCAGTCAAAAGAGCTCATATTTTTTAAGCTGAAACCTGAAACCATGGACTGCACTGTCCCAGATTTATTTAAATTTTTTACATTATTCTAAAATTAAAACTTGTGAAATGTACTTTTCAGACTTGCTCACCCTAAGGTCTGCTTGTAAGAACTGATAATGAACATTTTCCCTCTCCCATACCTCACGTTCCTAGTCATTATACCATTTCTTTTTTCCCCTGACCAATCTGAGTTCCTCTGCTTTCAAACTAATTCTGATCCTCACAGTGAATCACACTTCCTCTTTGGTGCCCTTCTTTTGTGGGTAAGGATTGTTTTCGCCACATACGTTGTAAATGGATCCCATTTTACATAGAGTAGATCGTAGGAAAACTCACTTAGAGCATGTGCTCTGAATTCTTTCTTCCTTGGTTTAAATTCTGTCTTCAACAGTTACTCAGTTTTGGGCTGTCAGCTATTTAAACTTCTTAAATCACATGTTTTTTCATTGCTAAAAGATAATTTACATTATAGGGCTGCCGAACAATCAATAAGATAAGATTAGAAGGCAATTAAATTCATATTTGGGACACCATGATACCTCAAATGCCATTAACAATTATCGTTACTAAGAAAGAAACATTTAATATTTTATTATACCTATTTTATTAAGGAAGTGAAGTTTCTGTTAAAAATATTTTCTATGAATTATCTAGACATTTCTGAAAAAAATCGTTGAAACCCTTCATTATAAATCATTTATCTTTTATATTTAAGCTAAAAATCAAAGTGCAGTTATGAAGATTTAACATAGACATCATGTTAAACAATAGTTAATATATTTTTTTACTGTCATACTAGTTCAAGTGTATTTTTTGAGTGGACAAAGATAGAGGTTTTAAACATTATAAGTGTGTCTTCACCTCTCACAAGGCACATACTATATGAGAGTAAATATTCACTAGTGCTAAAAAAATTTTGCCTTCCAGCAACAAATCCACTTCATTATTTAAATAAACTAATTTAAAATTATAGATTTTAGAAGCAGTATTACATTAGAATTAAATGAGAAAATTCTAGGACATATCAAGTAAAAATTCAATGTTTGCAAATAAGACACCAATGTTAACTAGTTTTTATGGACATTGCATATTCTTTCTTTGAAAACTCAGTAAGACAGACACATTCAAATTTTATCTTTAGCATGAACTTCTCTCCTGAATCTAAAGTATCCGATTCTGCATTCAACCTTTCCACCTGGATGTTCAGTGGGCCACACAAATGTCACATGCCTCATCGCCTTTACTGATTATTCTATCTGACCATTGTTCAAGCTACAGGTCAGATCACATCTGACTTATCTCATTCTCTCACACAACATATCCTAATCAAATCATGCCTGCAAATCCTCCCATTTTCACTCAGAGCAAAACTCAAACTCCATGGACAATTATCCCTGAGTTCCTCCCTGATCTGCCCTTAATTCCTTACATCTCTGCATTCTAGGCTGTTAATGGTCACTGCATACATCCTGGTTATGGTGGGGACAGATATTTTTCTACTTCAAGATCTTTGCATTTGTCTTCTCTGCCTTGTGCACTCTATCAGTATCTCCATGCCTCCCATTAGTTTTCCTTTGTCCAAATATGACCTATTCAATGAGTTCTTCTTGATCAATCGTTAAAATTTTAAGCCCAATTAGGAATTTCTTATGATCCTCATACTTGATTATCCGCCTATCACTTAGCAACTTCTTATTTAGTTTTAGAATTATTTGTTTATTGTCTATCTTGTCATGGGAATGTTAAAAAGTATAAGGGATGCTTTGTTTTATTGGCTGCTGTATACCCTGTGGCTGGATAGATAGAAACTTAACAAATAGTTGCTAAGTGAATAATTGTCAATTATTTGCAGACAGGAGGATACAGACACATAAAAAATTCCTGGAGTAACCTTCTTGGAGCATACAGAAAGAAAAGAAAGGTGACCTGTGAGGTTAGCATTTTTGACGAAGACAAGTATTTCCTACAAGTGCAAGTGTGTTAAATTTCTCTTTCTCTCTTTACTCTCATTATCATTTTAGGATGGAAAATTCCAAAAAAGTTTATTACCTAAATTACATAAGGTCTGTGTTTATGGGTGTCTGCATGCATGTGTGTGCATGTGTCTGTGTGTGTGAGAGAAAGTGCATGCATGTGTGTGTCTGTGACTCATTTATGTCAATGAAAAAATTTCTCAGTCATTAACCTTAAGGTGTCAGTATACAAATCACCTATGAATTGTTTGGTATATCATACTCGTGAAATACTTTGAAAAGTAATCGGAGATTTTAGGCTTTTTATAAATCACACACAACCCAAGATTGTTCATTGTTGCACATTCCATCTCTAATTTTCCACGTTCTTGAACAGATAATCATATTTAATTGCCTCCTTATTTACTTTCTTCTCCCTATCTCTTTTACCTCCACTCCCATCCCCATCTTTTCCTTTTTTCCTTTTTTCTCTTAATCTCCTTCTCTAATCTAGAAATATCCATTTGAAAACTACCAAGTGTTTTTACAAAAGTACATAAAAAGAAATGACATAACGTAATGATTGTTTTAACCTTCTCATACTTTTCTTGATCAATACATAACAAGAGTTTCAACAATTTAATATTTTAGCTGAAGCTGAAATAATTTGTTCCATGTAATGATGAGATTAGATTTTCCATTGACAACGAATGAATGCCTAAACTAGATTTAAACATAAACTAGAGTAATATTTCTTCACTGTGATTCAAGATGATGCATTCTTGTTTTAAGTTGGCATATAGAGAAGATGGTAATCCTTTAAACTGAGACAGAGAATGTGAGCTAAAGGGAGAAAGAGTATTCACATTAAGCTTGTGGATAAAGAGTAATCCAAAGCACTTCACTGAAAGCATCAAGAAACCATCTACTGACCAACTGGCGGGTACTATTTTCACAGTTTGAATGTTGTGACCAAAATTATGAATAATTTAGTATTTACTGCTACAAAGAAAATATTTAACAATGAATAATCCATTAAGTACATTTGACTTTCAAGTGTTTTCTGTTTACACTTAATATATAAGGAAAAATTAGACTTTATATTTAATTCTACATAAGCCTATCCTTAAGACTACTAGGTATAAATTAATAGCTAACTGCAGACCACCGATTTCTAAAGTCAAAGCAAAATAACAAGAAAAACAGATTTTCTCTCTAACTATTAATAGATGTTTTAAAAATGTAGGAGGAGATGGAGGTATGTGTTTGCATATTGGAGAAAGACTTATAATGCCTTTCTATGATATAAGCTAAAATATTTTGGAGTTTACAGGCAGTTAACTCTAGAAACAAAAATAAATGATTATGCAAAATATAATTGTCTTTCAGTATCCATGGGGATTTATTTCTAAGACCCTCAGCAGACAATATGATGATACTCAAGTCCTTTTATACAATGGCATGTTATTTGCCTGTAATCTACATACATCCTCATGCATACTTTAAATCATCTCTAGATTACCTATAAGATGTAATACAATATAAATGTAATGCAAAGAGTTCGTATACTGCATTATTTAGGGAATAATAGCAAGAAAATATCATCTCTACATGTTCAGTACAGACACCGTCATAAGCCTAACTACATTTTCTGTCCATAATTAGTTGAATCTTTTATGTGGAATCTGTGAATATGGAGGACCAACTGTATTACAAAGAGTAAATAATTCTTTTTCTCTAAAGACAGCACTACCTTCCCTTTATTTAATGCTACATAACTTTTCAGGTCTCAATTGTCTTGTTAGAAGTAAAAGAGTATTTTGCTATTCCTGCTGAATAGATGGAATAATGCATTTCAAAATAAGATATCATAAAGCTAAGGTAATAAAATTACTAGGTATATTACTAATAAAACAAAGCAATATAAACTGTGAATGGTTGGTTTGCTTTCCCAAAAGAAATCATAGTATCACATGTGGATTCACAAAAATTTTAAGATATTTCCCCTGTATAACTGAAATTGTTTATGTGTACGTGTGTGTATAACTTTTTTACTCTTGGGGATATAATTACTATAAAGCCAACTCTGAAAGCATTTTTTTCCAGTGTTTCACCTGCCATGCCATAAGCTTTATCAGTGAGCCAAAAATAAATAACCTAAACCTTTTATAATAGCCGTCACTAGAAAGCTAAACAAAGTCACCATTCATCTTACTCATAGTCATTTTACCCTTTAGCAGATGTGTTCCTTGAACAAATTTATTGGCCTTATGAATAAAGAGTAGCACTACTCTATCCAACTCTGTCGGGAAGAAAATTATTCTACTGTAAATGGACATAACATTCAACTAAACGAATGTTTAAAAAGGGAAAAAGCACATTCTTTGAACTAAGCTTTCTGAATACAATGTGAGATTGGCTTTCTAAGAGATATTTAATGAATATGTTGTATTCATCAGCATCCACATCTGTAAATATGTGCATAAAGGAGGATGAAAATTTCAATTAAAATGTTATGCTGAGCAATTCATAACTGACTGTAATAATATTTATAGTTACAAAGATATTTGTATCATATTATTTTAAAAATTTTTATTTTTAGGTTATAAGTTTCTAACACTTACACATATTTACACACGTATGACTCGTGAAGAATTATAAACAGCTCCCCCTCTTTTAATGCCAAGAATGAAGGTATATGTGGAAATATAAAATCGTAATTGTTTTGAATTATTAAGTATATTGTGTGCTCATCACTCATCGACATTTATTTTGAAAGTCATTTCCAATTTCATATTTAAACTTCACTTCTTCTACTCTTCTGGATCGCTTACAGCTCAGGTAACCAGGACACTGTTTATCTCTGCTGTTTAGCCTCTTCTCTTTTGTAGACATTCAATTGTGGCAAAGAAGTGAACTCCTGTAATGTGTATCATTTTAATTGCATGTGCCTAAAAATAATTAAATACATTTAGTATATGATCATGCAAGTATGTGCATTTACCCATAAAAATAGATGAACAATCACAAATTAGGAAATTCTAATTTATGTGTAACATGATGCACACATTTTGTAAATACGTTTTCAGACCAAGATTTCAGGATTAAAAGCTAGAGACAATTGAAAGAAGAAAAATAATCTACATAGGGCATTCTTTGCCTGCGAACATTAAATAACATGGCAAAAATAGAAAACAATTGATTTTCCAATATCTGCTTTATTCTTTTATGATGGGTCAAGGAGGTAGATATTTCTCTTGAAGTATTTTACAGTAAAAAAATACTGATTCTAATTAATGTGCATGCCAGGTTCATGAAAGTGAACTGAACTGAAAACACATTTAGTTTTTGACCTGGCTAAAATGATAAGGTATCTTAGATGGCTTCCCAGAGATTGTGGATCATGAGAAAATTGTGTTATCTGGTAGCTCCTCTCTCTGTAGTTGAGATCTGCATTGAGTTATATGGTAGGACATCAAAAACTAGTTTTAGGTTTTTCCCTTACAATTGCACTTCAGATGTTAATAGAGTTAATACCAGAAATTGCTTTATTTTATGTTTACATATTTTGAACAACATTATAGTGAGATAGAGTTACTTTTCTCACTAGAAGATGTATGAGTTGGGCCAGAAAATAATATAACTTTTTTCAATTTGGAACCATGTTACACAATTAAACATTACTTCATATATACCTTGAGGTATTTGGACCTCAGCACACCGTTTATTTTCAGTTGAGGAGATTCCTGAAAGTTTGAAGATACTTAAAGGTCTTTTTCAAGGTCTTCATGCATCATTTCAATTACCTGTAATTTTTGTCTGTAATTTATTATATCTGAGGCTAATTTGCATTATTCTACATCTGTCAACATTAAATTTCATTTGCCACATGTCAGCCTATTTAAGTAGCAAATTCAAAATGTATTATAATATACTAGATGTAATTGGAGCATCACTATTTAATATTTTTTCCTCCAATCTCCAAATTGAAATATCCCAGCATATCCAAAAAAAGAAAACGTCTCATTTCCTGTATTATAGTAAATGAAAAATGGAAGGAAAAAATACAATCAGTATAAGAATGCCTTTGATTGAAAATATTTATGCTTGTGGATTTTTAGAAAAACTGGATACACTAGTTTTAAGTTTCAGTTTCAATTTGACAACATTATTTTTAAGATATTTGGTCTCAGGAGAAATCACAAGCAGTTAATATTTACTGGTAACATTGAAGAAACTGGTAAAATAACAAATGACAAGTTTTAAGTAGTAAGCCTATAAATAAAGAGAATAAAAATATCAGTAAATTTTTACATTTAAAATTTATTTCAGTTACATTTAAGAAAAATAAATAGTTATTTGCTATTAAATGAAAATATAAATATGTTCATTGAGAAAAAATGCATTAAAATTATGCAAAAATGCAAATTAGGAAGATTTGATTTTATGCACTTAAAGTCTTAAAAAATTAATATTTATGAAACTGGTTTAGATATTTGCAGATTTTAGAGAGGGAGTAAGATTCTCAAGTAATTGGAAAATATATTCATAATGTATCATGCTTATGTGAATATCCTGATGGCAGTTTAAGGCTATTTTAAATTGTAAAATATTGATAGAAGAATATGTTATTGTCTTACAATAGGAGGGACCAGTATTGATAGAGTGTTCTTGGAATGAGTATAAGCTAATGCATTTAAAAGATTAAGAAAATCTATAAAAATATGTCATTATTTTGGAAGAATTGCCAAGTAGCCAGAGTTATTCACAAATAAAGTAAAGGTCCTCAGTTTACATTTTCTGAAGCTTAGTCATATATTTTAGGAATTATCAAATTTTGATCAGAGGTGAATAAAAACATTACAACAATATATAACTTCCCCAAATAATTAAAAGCAGGAACTTGAACAGATATTTTTACATCCATGTTCATAGCAGCATTATCCACAATAGCTAAAAAGTAGGAGCAAGCCACATGTGCATTGGCATATGAATGCATATACTATAAATGTATGTGCCTGAATATTATGACTACATGGATATTATTTAGCCCTCAAAAGGGAGGGAATTCAGACACTTGCTACATGGATGCATCTTGAAGACAATATGCTAAGTGAAACAAGTCAGTAACAAAAGGAAAACGCTGCATGATTCCATTTATATGAGGTAATGAGATGAGTCAAATTCATAGAGATAAACAGTAAAATGGCAGTTGCCAGTGAATGGGAATATGGTGGAATTAAGAGCTGTGGACTAGGTATAGAGTTTCATTTTGTATGATACAAAAAGTTCTAAAGGTAGACAGTGGTGATGGTTGCACAACGAAGTGAATATACTTAATGCCACTGAATTGTACATTTAAAACTAATTAAATTATAGATCATGTATATTTTGCCACAAATGAAAATATATACAATCTACCTATATCTATATTTGATAGTTTTAGCAGGTTACTTTGTTAGCTTAATATTTGAGTATTGTACTATCTGATATGCTATGTATTTCTTCTTATTAGTTTGGTGTAAATGTAATTTGCATTTTTTGCATTGTTGAAATTTCCTATTTGATATTAAAATACATTCTTAAACAAATGTGGTTATGTTATAGATCATTTTAATGCAAATTTCTCACTTTATTTTTTTGCTAATCTCTTACTACTTGCTGTTAATCTTATATTTATTTTAGATTATGGAAATGATATTAGACAAAAAACAAATTTGAGCAATTTTCTTATTAGGGTTCACAACAGATCACAATGCAGCAGAAATAGCTTGCAACGTCAACAACACATTTGGCCCAGAAACTGCTGATGAATACAAGCAGTGGTGGTCCAAAAAGTTCTGCAAAGGAGACAAGAGCCTTGGAGATGAGCAGCATAGTGGCCAGCTATCAGAAGCTGACAATGATGAATTGAGGGCAATCATTGGAGCAATCCTCCTCCAACTATATGAGAAGTTTCTGAAGAACTCACTGTCGACCATTCTATAGTAGTTCAGTATCTGAAGCAAATTGGAAAAGTAGAAAAGCTCAATAAGTGGGTGCCTCATGAGCTAAGCAAAAAATTAAAAATGGTTGTTTTGAAATATCATCTGTTATCATGTATTCCCAACTTAAAGACTATATATATAACATGCATATATATAACATATATAATATACATGTTGTTATATATGTTTTACATATAACAACATATATAATATTAAATGAAAATATAAATATGTCCATTGGGTTGGGACCTTGTAAAAATCAATTGGTCGTAGATGTAAGAATTTATCTGTGTACTCTCAATTGTATACTGTTGATCTATAGGTCTATTCTCATGCCAGTGCAACACTGCACTGATTAATTTATCTCTGCAGTACGTTTCAAAATCAGGAAGTGTGATTCCTCCAAGTTATTCTTCTTCTTCAATAATATTTTTGTTTTTCAGTGCCCATTGCAGTTCCAGATAAATTTGGCAATCAGCATTTCCAGTTTTAAAAATAAATAAAAAGGACTTCAGAAATTTGATAAGGTTTGCATTAAATCTGTGAATCACTTTGAGTAGAATTGTCACTTTAACACTACTAAGTCTTACAATTCAGGGTGTCTTTTCATTTCTTTAGGTCTTTAATTTATTTTCGAATTTTTTTTTTTATTTTTTAGCTTTCAGTGTGCCAGTCCTTAACCTTCTTGGTTACATTTATTCCTAGGGTGTTTTATTATTTTTAATGCTATTGTTTTCAGGTTGTTCATTGCTAGTATGTCAAACAAAATAAATTTCTATGTGTTGATCTTGTATTATGTAACTTTGTTGAATTTGGTTAGCTTTATTTTTTTTTGAGAATCAGTTAAACAGACTTTCTCTCTCTCTCTCTCTCTCTCTCTCTCTCTCTCTCTCTCTCTCTCTCTCTCTCTCTTTCTCTCCCTCTCTCTCTTCTTTTCTTTTTTTTGAGAATGACTTATGTATTGCTCCCCTGGCACCAGAAAGCTGCCCTAGGAACTGGGGCTGCTATTTCCACAGGCCCTGCTGAGCTGGAATTTGAGAGATAATAGACTGTAAGCAAAAACTTTCTAACCAAAGTTTAGCAGCTCACTTCTTCATTAAGCATTCCTCTCATGGGTGTCAGTATTCATTTTGATTCAAGATTTCCAAAAAGTTGACTCTGTCCATTTTCATCATCTTAATGTTTGCTTTAATGAGTGAACAAATTCTTGGAGCTTCCTACTCTGACATGCTCATGATGTTAAGGCTCATGGAAGATATCTTTTTAGTGGAGGAATTTTCTTATCTCAGTTTCTGGACGATTTCTCTTTATTTCCCCAAAAAGATCAATCCATATATTTCTCTGAGTAGATTTAAAACAAAAACCTTCATTTCTCTTTCTTATCATGTAATTATGGCACTTTGTCTCAAGGGTCACAAAGAGATATGATCTTTAAAATTAATTACATCAGCTAATATCACAGTTTCTTAGGCTGAGTCCCTTTTCTGTGTTATGATTCATATTGGCATTTGCTTTAGAATTCTTTGATGATAATTGAATTGTTACTACTTAGAGGCTTGAACTCCTAGCTTGTGGCAGAAGTTGGGGTTGGCCTTACTATAACTTCAAATGTGTTTTTAATGTTTCAATAAGTTTTCTAAAAGAAATGCTATGTTTAATTATGCTATATAAAGTTCTACTTATATCTCTAAGTCTATGTATATTTGAAAATAATAGCTTTAGTAATTTAAAATTTAAGAAATGACATACATTGAAGGCTACATAGATATATAAGGATATAAAAAATGAGCTGAAAGTGCCCAGAGAAAAATAAGGTATTTTTAAAGAATCAGTATTTTATGATGAAAATTAAATGAATAAAAAAACACCATTAATGCTGCAATAGGAGAAAATGGGGTTGAAAAGAGAAAAATAAAAGAAAATGTTTGAAGTAAAGAAAAATATGTCAGTTTCCAGAGAACGATGGTTTCCAGTTTCATCCATGTCCCTGCAAAGAACATGAACTCATCCTTTGTTATGGCTGCATAGTATTCCGTGCTGTATATGTACCTCATATTCTTTATCCAGTCTATCATTGATACACATATGCCCATCAATGTAACAAACCTGCATGATCTGCACATGTGCCTCAGAACTTAAAGTATAATAAATAAATTTAAGAAAAAGAAAAATACGTAAAGGACTCTGGAGAAATTGATACATATGTATATATATATGGAAGATATGTTATGATGATCAATGAAAAATAAGAAAACAAAAAATAATAGAACATATAGTAAATAATTACATTAAATTTTATAAAACTAAGGAATACATGAATGTATTTTTGAATGGACATACTTTAAAACTCTAAAAGTTGTCCAAGGCAGGTTAATCACGAGGTCAAGAGATCAAGACCATCCTGGTCAACATGGTGAAACCCTGTCTCTACTCAAAATACAAAAAAATAGCTGAGCATAGTGGCACTTACCTGTAATCCCAGCTACTCAGGAGGTTGAGGCAGGAGAATTGCCTGATCCCCGGAGGCAGAGGTTGCCGTGAGCCGAGATCGTGCCATTACACTCCAGCCTGGGTAACAAGAGTGAAACTCCGTCTCAAAAACAAAAAACAAAAACAAAAAAAACCTCTAAAAAGTTAACATAAATGTCCAATGCTAAAATGAGAAACAAAAATATAATTGATATTTAAGTGCAAAAAATGCGACCATTGATATATCATGACTTTATCACTATGAAGTCATTATAATCTTTAGAAAAACATATATCTAATATGAGTGGACCCATTTCACTTCATTTTTTTGAGGCTCAAATTTGCCAGCATAGAGCTGTGGAAGTCTCTCTAGGTGGGGTCTTGTGTGCTTTTAGTGGACCTATTAATCTATGTTTCCTTCCTTGATGTTTTGATCTTTCAGATGTTCCAAGATTATATGCCTCCCCAAGAGAAATTCTGTTATCAAACACCAGAAATACGTCAGTAGAAGATATTACTGTGTAATCAATTTTGGTGATAACACTCATTAAGTGTATTTCCAGATGATCTGTAAAACAACTTGAAACTGAAATTCAAAGATTTTAAATAAAAACATATTTCATAGTAAATAAGAATACATTCCCAGTGCTTTTCCTAAATATCCTATAGGAGAACTGGAAACAGACTTACATAGAATGTAGGTTGGGAATAATGATCTGATTACTAGTGATGCCTGTTCTATTGGTTATATTCACTTTTAAATGCATTTAGTGAACAGGATTAGAAAATACATATTCTATGAGTTCACAAATTCAATTTGAAATTTCTAATTTAAGGCTATAGGTTTTTGTTTCAACTTCCTTGATTTCATATATCTTTTATTTTTATATAGAAAATCTAGAGGTTACTATTAACACTGTAATTATTTAGTTTTTAAAATGTATATAATAATAATTTCAGAGTAACAAATCTATTGAATACATTTGAAAGTTTAAGAATTGTATGTGAGTTGTTTGCTTATTTTTAAATTGGGTCATTTTGTTTAAATTAAGTTTAGGAATTCCTTATATATGTTAGAAATTCCAACAAGTATGTCAAAAGATGCTCAACACTGCTAACCATCAGGGACATGCAAATCAAAATGATGATATGTCACCTCATACCTTACATTCTGTTATGATGGCTATTACTTAAAGAGAAATACATCAAGTGCTGGCAAGGTTGTGGATAAATTGGAACCTCTGTATACTGTTGGTGGGAATGTAAAATAGTGCAGCTACTGTGGAAAACACCACAAATATTCCTCAAAAATTTGGAAATGTAATTACTGTATGATCCAGCAATCCCACATTTTAGCATATATTTAAAAGAATGGAACTCAGAATCTTGAAGAGTATCTATACTGCAACTGCTCACAGCGGCAATATTTACAAAAGCAAAGATAGAGAGATAACTAAATATCCATAAACATATGAGTGTATTAAAAAAAGTGTTCTATACACATGTAATGGATTATCATTTAGCCTTTCAATATAATGAAATCTTACCATTTTAACAACATTTATAAGCCTGAAAAACATTTTGCTAAGTTAAATGAATGAGTCCCAGAAGGACACAAACCACACGATTCCTGCTATATGAGGACTCCAAAATATTCACCTGTCCAGAAGCAACAATAGAATGATGGTCACCAGAGGATGTGGATAAAGAATACAGGGAGTTTTTCCTCAGTGAGTATGAAGTTACAGTTGTATTATATAAGTAAGTTTCAAAGATCTTCTGTACAACATAGTGCCTATTGTTAAAAATAAGATTTTTGTGTGCTTAAAAAATTAAAAAGACAAGAAGGCAGCTATCATTGTAAGTGTTCTTACCAAAAACAAACAATAAACAGATAAACAAAGGGAAGCCAAAAGCCTTCAGAGGTAATGGTTCTGTTTATTACCTTTATTGTGCATTGGTAAGGTATGTACCCATGTATTCAAACTCATCCAATTGAAGGCATTAACTATGTGCAGTTTTTCATGCACCAATTATATTTTGATAAATCATGTACCAATTAAAGTTTGATGTTTGAGAAATTACATTTTGATAAAGCTTCAATTTTGTGTGTGTGTGTGTGAGTGTGTAAATATACTTAGAATTCCACAGGGAATTATATTAAACATGCTCTGTGTAAAGTCACTTGAATGAATTGCTTTCACCATGTGTTTAAGTAAAAACAATACGAGGTTAGATAATTTCTTTCAATTTTCTTTTAAACTACCTATATGATATTGATTTATCTTGAAACAGTAAAGAGAATATTATTTTTATTTATTCATTCATTCATTTATTTTGAAACAGTTTCACTATTATCCAGGCTGGAGTGCAACAGCACTATCTTGGTTCACTGCAACCTCTGCCTCCTAGGTTCCAGCTATTCTCCCAACTCAGCCTCCCTAGTAGCTGGGATTACAGGTGCCCACCACTTTGCCTCGCTAACTTTGTGTTTTTAGTAGAGATGGTATTTCACCATATTACCCAAGCTGGTCTCAAACTCCTGACCTCAATTCATTCATCCGCCTCGGTCTCTCAAAGTGCTGGGATTACAGGCATGAGCCACCTCACCCAGTCATTATAAAAGTAAACACAGTAAATTAGGAGCACTTGGTAGACATAGTTTAATAAAATATGCTAGGAATAAATTAATTTCAAAGAGAATAGTAGTATTGAGTGGAATATAATGCTGTTCCCTTTTGTTTAGTGGGAACATTAGTTAATCCAATGTCATAAAAATATATAGAATAAAGAAGTAGAAATAAGAAAAAGGTAAATTGGTTATTTAGAGTATTAAATAATTGATATATACACATTATATTTTACACATAAGCTTGTTGTACAATATTTCCCTTTGGGATGCTATTTGTTACATGATATTTCAAATTTCAAGGTAATATTCAGTCATGGGTACTACTAAATGTACCTGAAACAGCAGTGCACCTTCAAGGCAAAGGCTTTTCATTTTGGAGCTTAAGTGGTGCAATAATGTCACAGACTTCTAGGAGTAAAGAAATCAATCAATATCTTGGTTATATAGCAGAGGCACCCTGGGATTTATCTGACAAGTGATGAGATCTCAGCCGTTTTTCCTGCTATTCCTCTACAACTCTATTTAAACTCTTCAATAGAAAATCTGCCCAAATGCAGCAAAAAGAGGAAGAGAAAGAGTAAGACAAAAATGGAAGTCAAATGTTAAAAAATAAAAGTAACAATACACGTGACCTCTCTGACCTTAAATAAAAGGGGGAAAAAGTACAAAGTATGGTGCCAAACAAAGCCTCACTGAAATAAAGAAAATGTTTTGGTTTTGCTCTGTGTGCAGGCTGCTTAATATATCAAGTTTAACTATAGATACTTTTTTCGATATGTTATTTCACTGAAAGTTTATGTCCATAAACAGCTTTACCAAATGTTCTGCAAAATTTCCAAATCAACTATTTTTACCACAGAGTATTCCAGTAATACAAAAATTATACAATGTACTTGAAGATTTTGGAAATAAAATAAAGCACATGCTCCAAAAAATTTACAAGGAATTATAATTTTAATAATATGAGACCAAGAACTCATATTTTTTTTAGAAAAATCTTTACTCTCTTGATTTATCTTTCTCTAGCCAGCTGTAATTAATATTACACTCTCTATTTTGAAAATATTTAGTATATTTTTGAATTTTGTGAAATGTGCAAAACATTAAACATTTGAAAAATCTAATATCAGCAATATATTAAAATATGTATTCTTGTACAGTAATTATTTGGTCAAAAAGATAGATCAAATTTTAATAAGGAACAAGGAAATACAGGTAATTATTTTTTTCTTTTTTATTGAGATACATTACATAAAGTATAATGCACAGATCTTAACTGTAAAATTCAATATATTTTACTTATTTATATACCATGGCACCACAACTCAATGATGAAAATATTTCAAACTTTCCAAAATTACAGTACCTTTTCTGATCAATACCCTCTCAATCATTCCATTACTGGATTTGTTTCACTCTATGTTAGTATTGCCTGTTTTGAACATCATATAAATGGAAACTTAATAGTATGAAAATTCATCCATATTATTGTGTCAAACTTAAGATTCCTTACGTCTCTTTATCGCAAATAACAACACTGAGCTTCTACTTGTCTTACATAAAAAGGTTTATTGAGGTATAATTGGCATATGTTCCACTGTACAGTTTGGTAAGTGTTGACACATGAATGCTGCTGTGGACACTCACCAAATCCAAGGTGATGAACATGTTGACTCTTGTAATCATTTTCTGTCATTCTCCCAGGTCAGCTTTCCTTCGTGTTAAGTTAAATTTGTCCTAAAGCTGCCCCTGTACTTTGAATTCCTGAATAGCAAACTGCAGTCTAATTTAAGAGTATATTCTTGTAACAAACAGCTGAGTCTCAGCCAATCACAGGCTGCCAGCTGTTCAGACCACGTCCGCATAAGGCAGGTGAAGAGCTGTGTCCAGTTAAGTTGTTCTGGGCATTGGATATTGCTTTTTATTTCTGTCTGTAACCATGACCTGTTCACATTGCTAGATGGAGATATCTGAACCTCTCTTGGTTCTGAGAGTTACCCAATTTATTATTCTTTGCTCAAGTAAGCTCTGGTAAATTTAATTTGTTAAAAGTATTTCTTTGGCCGGGAGCGGTGGCTCATGCCTGTAATCCCATCACTTGGGAGCCTGAGGGGGGCTGATCATGAGGACAGGAGATCGAGACCATCCTGGCTAACACGGTGCAATCCCGTCTCTATTTAAAACACAAAAAATTAGTCGGGCGTGGTGGCACATGCCTGTAGTCTCAGCTACTCGTGAGGCTGAGGCAGGAGAATCTCCTGAACACGGGAAGCGGAGGTTGCAGTGAGCTGAGGTTGCGCCACTGCACTCCAGCCTGGAATACAGAGGGAGACTTGATCTCAAAAAAAAAAAAAAAAAAAGAAAAAGAAAGAAAGAAAAGGAAAAAAAATCACTGATCTGTAGTTTGCATTTTCTAGTATTTTACATAATTTATTCCAATAGAATATCTACTTTTTGGGTATAGCGTCTGTGCACAGAATAACTGAGATTCATACTTGCTGTTGTATTTATCCATAGTTTGTTACTTTTTATTACCGAGAAGCATTTAAATATTTTCATATACTAATAATTGTTTATCCATTTCCCTCCTGATGAACATTTGGGTTGCATTAAGTTTTTGATTATTGCAAATGAAGCTGCTTTGAATATTCACATACATGTTTCACAAGGATGTATGCATTAATTTCTCTTGGGTAAGCATCCAGGATTGGAATAGCTAGGACACGTGTAATGTGTATATATACAGATATTTACTATATATATATATATATATATATATATATATATATATATTTACTATATATATATATATTTACTATATATATATATATTTACTATATATATATTTACTATATATATATATTTACTATATATATATATATATATATATATATAGTAATTAACTGTTTTCCAAGTGGTTTTAATTTATATTTCTAATGAGTAATGAGATGAGTATCAACTGATAAACTTATTCACCATCTACATATCTTTGTAGCTGAGATGTCTGTTAAATATTTTGCCATCCTTAACTGGGTGATTTGTATGCATGTTATTGATTTGTGAGTGTTCTTTATGCAGTTTAGATTCACATACTTTGTCAGAAATACATTTCTTTCTGTCTGTGGATGGCCTTTTCATTGTTTAAAAGTATCCTTTGAAAAGAAAAAGGCTTTAATGTTTATTAAGTACAGTTTTTGATTACATAATCAGTGCATTTTATTATCTACTTCAGAAATATTAACCAACCCTGTGTACTTTTTGTCACCAATATGTCTACTCTCATTTAAACTTTTACTCTCAAAAGTTTAAATTCAAAAATTTAAACTTTTGCCCACGTTTTATTGTTTTATTATTTGTTTTCTTATTAAGTTTTGAGAGATTTTCATATATATTGAATGTCAGTCTCTTATAATTCTCTAATAGCATCTTCTACTGTGATCATGGTTGTACAATCCTGAATATAATAAGGACCAATGAATTGTACTATTTAATTTGCTGAATTTTATGGTGTGTAAATTATACCTTAATAAAACGGTTTAAAACTCTATTCATTTTCTTAACAGCATCTTTAGAAGAGCATAAGTTCTTAATTTAAATGCAATAAAAATTCTTTTTTTTTAGCTGATCATACTTTTGTTGTCATGTTTAAGAAATGTTTGCTTAATCCAAGATCACCGGAATTTTATTATTTTCTTTTTTTTCAAGTTTATTTATTTATTATTTTATATTGACAAAATGGTATGTATTTACAATTCACAACATATTTTAGTGTATATATACATTGTGAAAATACTAAATCTAGCTAATTAACATATGTATCACCTCACATGGTTATCAGTTTTGTGGTGAGAATGCTTTACATCCACTGTCTTAGCGTTTCTGAGAATATCACCTATTATTAACTATAGTCACCATGCTGTATAATGAATCCCCTGACTTATTCATCCTATCTGATTGAAATGTGCACATTTACATTAATGCCTGTGATCTAGTTGTAGCTTATTTTGTATATATGTGTGGTATAAATTACACTTCATTTTTTTTGCATGTGGACATTCAATTGTTCCATCACCACTTGTTGAAAGATCATTTCTATTGACCAAATTGCCTTTGCACATCCATTAAAAATCGATTGAACATGTATAAGTGAGTACAATTCTGCATTTTCTATTCTGATCCACTAATATATTTGACTCAGAATTGAATACAGGCTATGGTGGAGAAAGTACAGAATCTTAACAAAGTGTTTGCAGGACTGGTTTTGGAGAAATTCACAAAGTGATGCTAAATATTACATGGGGATGTAAAGGTTCTAGCAATCAAAGCACCTTTGAAAATGAACAAAGTTTAAGGCATTACACACTGGAGTCTGTCAGGGGGAAACAGGAGAGGGACAGCGGGGGGTGGGGAGTTGGGGAGACATAGCATGGGGAAAAATGCCAGATATAGGTGATGGGGAGGAAGGCAGCAAATCACACTGCCATGTGTGTACCTACGCAACAATCTTGCATGTTCTTCACATGTACCCCAAAACCTAAAATGCAATAAAAAATAAAATTAAAAACAAGATTACAATAAATCTGTACTTGAATTGATATCTTAACAAAATAGTCTTGCAATAAACAAACTCATTACATCTTTCTTTTACTTAGACTTTGTTTAGTGTTTCTTCATCAATACATGTATTTCTGTGTTTAGACCTGAGCATCTTTCTCCAGATTCATCTGTATTTTACATTTTGTGCTATTATATGTGATTTTATCTTTAATTTCTAAGTATGTTTGTTTTGAATACAGTGAAATGCATTGATTTTGTGTATTGATCTTGTAACTGAAAAACTTCCCAGACTTGCTTATTTCAGGTAAAGTTTTAAGGATTTCACAGAATGCTTTTTGCCAGTTATGTTGAGGTATAATTCATATACCGTAAATTGTAAGAGTTTAATTTGGATTAATTTTTTGAGTCATTTTGGCAACTTGCATTATCCAAGAAATGTATCAACTTCATCTATTATCAAGGTTTCTCAATGGCCAATACTGTTGCCATTTTGGACAGGAGTGGAAAAAAGAGGGTGGGGAGAAAAATCACCCCTGGATGAGAATGGTTGCTTTATGTTGTGAGATATAATAGCATAACTTTTTTTGTAAATAAATGTTTCTTATTCTCCTATGTGTGTTCTATATCTTGATCTATATCTGTGTTCATACATATATATACATTTTTTATTGATGTCACCTTTCTCAGTCCTGAAATCTGAGTTGAAATAAGTTACAGGCAATTCTGTCATCTCCCTTGGTAGGCTTTTGAGTTTGGCTGCCAGAGTGTTGATTGTTTGTCTGAGCATCCTTTCACCAGCCACCCATGGCAAGTCACCTGCCTCCCTCCTGTGCTCTGGAGGTTACTTGCTTCTTGACCAGGGAATTCTGACTGGCTCTAGCCTTACCAAACCTGCAGATTTCTCTGGCAGCCAATGGGCTGCAACAATTTCTGCAAAGAGGTCTGAACTCCATACTTGGGGAGTGAACCCACTTCCAAAATTCTCCCTTTTTAATGTCCTCTCCTTCAGTCCATATGGTATCATGTAGAGTTTTCATATGCCTTATAGTCATCCCTTTGCCAGAATAAATAATAATTTTATGTGTTGAACTTCCCCTGCTAAAATCTGTTAGTGGTGTCTATCTCGAGTGGATGCAGATTAACACAGAATTGCAACTGAGGCCAGTGAATTAAGAGGCTTGTGAATGACGAGAATTTCATTTTGGATTTTGCAAACCTCTGCTCTGCCAAACCTGGTGTGAGTTTAGAGTACTTTTCTCTTTAATCCTTTGGGAGATGCTTAACCCAGCTCAGAGAGTTTTTCCCACACATGTGCTGATCAGTACTCTACTGAAAACCTAACACAGCCACTGCCGATTTACTGAGTGCTCTCTCTGCTTTGCCCTGTGAACTCACCTTGGCCTCCCTGGACTCCCCATTCCATCTGGTAAAATCAGGGAAAATGCCAGGCTGTGCCTGGGTTCCCCTCCATGCTGCACAGGAAGCCTGGATACTTTCTCCAGGCTGTAATCTATGGCAGTCACAAGGCTCACCTCGATGATTACCTATCTCTTGGGGGTCATTGTTCTTCATTAACTGATATTTCCCTTTTAGATGCTGGTTCCTGATTGTTGATTTCTCTTTCTAAGATCCTGTCTCAGGATCCTATTGTTACTCATGCAAACATTAGCATCAATATGCCAGTTCCACTATCAGATGAGCAATATCCATCACATTGCTTTGTCTATTTAAAACTCTATAAACTACTTTCATCAGCACACAACCTTCTTCTGGTGCTCAGTCTAATTTTTGAACTCACCCTAGTCAAAAGGAAACTGCATTGTATCTTTAAATCTTCTCAGAATGGAATTACTTTTGTATTTGTTAGGCTTTTTTTTTTTTTACTATATTCTCTTTAAAACATTACTTCCACCTGACAGAACAAAAATACTCTAGAAATGTCTTGAGAAACTCAGAAAAATTATGTGGTTTCTCAAGATTTGAGCTGTAAAATTTAGCATGTTTTTCTATTTGTTCCTCCTCTCCCATTATAAAGTTCTGGGCATTTCTCAATTATCAAGGAACAGAGGGGAGAAAAACACACAGGGTCACCAGCTTTCAGATCAGCTTGATTAAACCAAGGTTTCTTTGTCATGGGCCCTTTGTTTTAAAGCCCCAGAGACTTACCGTTCTCAGATCCTACAGATGACTGAGCCTAGAGGATAATTATAAGTTAATTAAAAAATATGCCCACTAGGGTTGATAACAGAGTGACAACTTGCTGCAAAGTCAAAAGTGTCTGTTGCATGAAAAGGAAGTCTTTAAAAATGATTCATTCATTCACATATTTTGGCAAAACATTTTTGAAAAATAGTCAAAAACAAGAACTTCTTTACTGATTTATCGTAAGAAATGTCTGACTAGGATGACTAGGAAAGCTCATTGCTGTAACGATTTGCACATTTTCTCCTCATGGATTGATATACCTTTGAATTGGAAAGTCACTAGATGCGAATGTGGTGATAAGAGAAGGAGCTAGTTGTTTTGTTTGTTTGTTTGTTTGTTTGTTATTAGGCTGAGATATACAAAGTCCATTATTACACACACACACACACACACACACACACTGACACATAAACATGCACTTATATTTAATACTTTGTAATAGGGACAATTTTGAGTTGGGACCTGAATCTCAAACAAAAGTTTTATGCTTCTATGCCTCACAGTGTTTACCTGTTACAGTGTTATTATTGATTACCTGTAAGTATGTATCCAATTACCCTAAAATTAGCAGCTTAAAACAATACACATCCATTTTATAATTGTTCTAGAATCTAGGCATAGCTTAACTAGGTTGTCTGCTTCAGAGTCTCTGGAAAGGCTGTGATCAGATTATCCTCCAGGGTAAGGGTCTCTTATAAGGCTCAGTGAAAAGTGGATCCCTTTCCAAGATCTCTTCCAGTTTTGGTAGGACTCATTCTCGAAGGACTGGTGGCCTGAGGACCTTGTCTTCCCACTGGCTCTGGGCCAGAGCCCACCCACAGATTCTTGCTAAGTGGATCTCTCCAACTTGACAGCTTGGTTCATCAAATCCAGCAAGAGTCAGTGAACAAGATGGAAATCACAATCATAGGTAACCTAATCACATCTGATACCTTCCACCAATTTTATTCTGTTTGTAAAAAAAAAAAAGGTCTCTAAGTAAAACCAACTGAGGGACTGATTATGCAAACAGACCATGACCACTTCATATATAAAAGTAGAGACTCTGGCTGACAATATGCAGCAACCAGGAAAATAGCCCCCTTTCTCACTGCAGGGGAAAAGGGTCTGTGAGGTAATGCATATACTAATGAGCTTTCTTAGTCATTCCACAATGTATACCTGTGTCAAAACTTGTTGGACACCACAAATATATACAATTTAATCTATCAACAGAAAACAAAATAAAACAGCAAGCCAGTCTGTTATAAATCAGATGTGTGGGAAGTCAATTTGCTGTCTCTAGTAACAATCCAGAAAGCTAAACAATAATTTTTATAATAATTGGCTCAAAATGACCAGAACTTCAACAACTCACAGTTTCTCTAATTTTTGGCCCATGTTCTAACTTAGGATCAACCAGAGAAAGGCAAATATACACCCCTATCCAGTCCCATAGGATGACCCACTTCCAGGTAGCTGGCCTGCAGCTTTTCCATGCCAGTATCCTCCAATCAGGGCAAGCCTGAAGCCATCCCATTTTTCACTAGAAAGCTCTCCCACTTCTCTGCCTGCCTTGGAATCCCTGCCAACACGCAGGTAATGTTGGCTCACTCTCTTGCTATGCAAGCTCAAGATAAATGGCCATTGTCATTTTTCATTTGGTTGGTCTTTGTTTATTTCTTTACCACATTTCCATACCCCACTGGGAGATGAGCTGGGAGATTAGCAAAAGAAGGGGGTGTTACACAAGGGTGTGGAGCAAGGATTTGTGGATCATGTGGGCTGCCTTAGGCATCTGAGTACCTACGTAGTTCTTGAGCAGACATTGTAAGCATTCATCCTGCCATAGTTGCTTTTCTCTGCTTCTGTTGATTCTGGTCAGAGGTGTTTCTGAATGACATATTCCATCTTCGGAATTTTTTTTCAATATGCTGGTGATTTTATCCTCACACTCAAGGTTTGTATGAGTGTTTTCCTGATGTAGGATGCGATGAGAGCTTTGCTATTAAGTTTCAACTCCCCCATCACTTTTATTCTTAGCCCCTCTCAACATTGAGTCTGACACTTTCACAATGTCTCCTAAAAGCAAGTTTTCCTTGTTATTTTCATCGATTGTCTGACCAAAGAACTGTTCCATAATTGAGGGATTTGGTCATTTGGCCTCTTCTCAATTTTTCTTCCATATTGAACTTGCACTGTAAGAGAAAATTTATCTGCAAAATGTAAATATATTTTTAAGTTTCCCTATACATTCAACAATAACTTATGGAAATGGTAGCATTCAAAATAGAAAGTTGAATATGAGCTTGAATCATTAATATATTTGGTTGTCCATAATCCTTACAGACATTAATCACATCACTCTCTAGTAAGACACTCATTATCCATCCTTATACCAATCAGTTAACATTTACCTAGCAAAACCCCAAATAGTGTCTCCTTGTACATAAGTCATCATTCTTTTTCCTTATTTTTGACTTGACCCAGAGGACAAGTGCCCTTCTAAACAGGGAGATGACTGTCTTTTAGCCAGGTCACTGTCCAGTCGAATGTGAACATGAAGGATAAAGAAAAAGAACATGTGTAGTAAGATTGGCAAAATATAGATCCACAAACAGAAATACTCTCAAGGGTATCTAAAATAAACAATTAAGAAACGCATGGAATAAGAACGTTCCAGCAAATGTATGCCACCCTAGACAACCTTATATCTGAATGAAAGTTTAGAATTTTCATAAAATCTTGTCAAAATCAGAGAAAATTTGGACATAAGTGTTTGGGTTCAGGGGTCTAACAAAATAATCCCTGTTTTTCCACATTGAGTTTGTTAAAAATTGAAAAAACAAGCACATGAATCAGATGAGTGAAAAAATAAACCAACCTAATTGGTAAAAGTGGGGAACAAGATGTTTGATTTCAAGGTTACTTCACTTTATACCCTCCTGAGATATTAGCTGGTATCTCCTTTAAAGAGGCAGATAAATTCCAGCTCTATGGTAGAGAGAAGGTGAGAGTGTGCCTTCTAGATATGCATCTGGATCATGAACTGAGAGAGAAAGGAGTTTTGAGAAAATAATATGCTAGCCTGTTTATTTTCCTCTTTAATTTCATGTATCAGGCAAATGGTTCTTTTCAGTGGTGAGGACAAATGGGGAGGAGAGACTGAAGTGGGGCTTCGAGGAAGGGACCTCATGGAGACTTGATACCATGAACAGATGTTCTCTCCAGTCATGGGTATCCTTGTGCATGCTTCACACATGTGCTCCCTAAACTGGCATGTTCTGAGTCCTCACTCTACAATTACCACTTGGCACTCATCGCAAAAATGAATCATACAGTCATTGTCCTGAAGGAACTTAAATTCTGAAGAGGAATATAAGCAAGCCAACATAGTAGATCGTGATAAATGTTATTATTAAGGTTAATCGAGGATACTGTGGCAGGAAAAATAAACTGCATTTAAAGTACTTTTCTATGGATGGTCATTTTTCATATACTAGTTAGTGGGAAGCATCTGGTCCTACTCTGATAATTCCAGGAATTTTGGTGTACTTTGATATTGAGACATAACAGAAGAGAGAGAAGAGATAAATTGAACTGAATCCAAAACTGGCCTTTCGTTTCCAGTAAAGAAATTCACATTTTCCTAAAAACAACGGAAGTACCTTAAATAATTTCAGCCATGTATACAACATCATTAGATTTGTGTTTTTAGGAATGTCAGATGGGCCCTAGTGTGTTAATATAAATCAGATGAGAAAGGTCAAAAGGCAGTAGTCTCATTTTGAAAGCTGCCCAACCAATTCAAGTAAAAAAATCATAAAGAACTAAACTACAGTAGTAGCAACAAGAATGGAAAATGTGGCTAGATGTGGTTCACATGAACTTTTGTTCTGCCAGGTATTGTTAAAAACATTTTTGCGGCTGCTTTTGTTTATTAGGACACCATCCTTTGCTGGTTCACTGTACTATGTGCTGTCTGTGCAACTAAAAGAACCTTCTTCTCTTAGTACAGGGATGGCCCCAAGTCGCTATATAGTTGAATCATTGAAATCAACCCCCTTGGCGACTATAGCTTGTCATGTGTGTGGGTATATATTCCAGGAGAAGGCAATTAGTGTCTTTATCATTGACATAAGAGTATTGAGATAGAGGAGAAATGACAGGTAACTTGTAGCACTGTAGGGTGATGATACTTACCATATTTCATTATCTGTTTTCAAATAGCTAAAAGAGAGGATTTTGAATGTTTCCAACACAATGTCATGATCAATGTTTGAGGGGATTGATGTACTAATTTCTCTTATTTGTAAATTAAACATTTAATAATTTTATGCATGTATCAATATATCACTTATGTCATAAATATGTACACATTACATGTGAACTAAAAATTAAAAAGCAAAAAATTCAATCCCATTAAAAGCAAAAAATACTAAATAAATGTAAAAGTAATAAGACAGTTTTCATATGAAAAAATCAAAAGTATAAGTGGAAAAAATGATTAATAATCAGAATTAAAAGAATAGGCATAATATAGGAATCTAAATTGGCATAAACATTACGGAGAATGGACTGTTAGGAATTCGTCAACTTTTAAAAATTCAATGAACACATTTTGAAAACTCAAAGTTTGGCATCTCTTTCAACAAATCTACTTTCCAAAGAAATTATGTGTAAAAAGTTAAAATAATATCTTCTTTGTGGAGAAGCATACTGTTGTGGTAATTTAGTATCAAATTACAGTCAACGACAAGGTGAAATTTTGTTTCTTCCATAAAATGAGGTTCGTTTAGTTAATTAAAAATGAAATAGTGGAATATTTTTCCGTATAATATAAAGTAGGGATATTTTTGGAAAACGTTTCGTGAAATATTTACTTCTTGATATCATTCATACTAATATGTCCTGATGAGGATATGCTGGTAAGTGGACCCATAATACATAGATTCCATCTATAGTTTCACCCTTCTTAATGATAATGAAAGACCTGATCATTAAAGCAGCTAAAATATATCAGCAATAATATGGTATAACATACACAAATACATCACTTTTTCCTAATTTGCATTATTTGCCCTAAAATCTAGCCAAAGGAAGCTGGCTGGGTGAGTGTTACTTTTTGTGGCATCATTTTCTTCTTCATTTGTCCCTGTTTGTTTCATGTTGCCTAACTATTTGGTGAGACTAGTTTAGACTTTTTAAAAAGAGACGCGCCCGGACAGCGCTGATTGATGAGGGTGTGCTGCTGTGGGACCTGGGGAAGAAATGAGAAACAGCACTGACACAGCCGCCGAACAGCCAGGTCTCACGAAAGTAAATACTTGTGTGGATCCAGCAGTAGCTAGAACTGCCTTGGGACACAAATGCAACCGTAATAGTTTTACTTTTGATGCCCACAGTTAGTGCTTCTCAATGTAGAAATATACCACACTGTTTATCTCTCTGACACAAAATTGCAACTGATGCCCCTGAATTAAGATATTTGTAAATTATGAGAATTTCATTTTGGATTTTGGGAACACATGTTCTGCCAAACTGGTGTGAGCTTAGAGTATTTCCCCTCTAATTCTTTGGGTGATGCTTTATGCAGCTTAGATAGTTTCCTCCCAACATGTGTGCTGGTCATTCACTGAAAACCTGACACAGACACTGCAGACTTACAAATACAACTTTCAGATGTAAAGTTGTCTAGAGGGCTATACATTTGCTGGCATGTTTTTATACCAATGACAGAAATCAATCAGGAGTTACTGGACAATCACAACGGCAGAGAAGACTGTACACTCATCAGGTGAAGTCTGAGAGTTACCTAAGTCCTCTTGTTATCTCGTGTTGCAGCAGGAAAATTTGACGGACTAAAAGGTGAAGTGATGAGTCACTATTATCAACCAATAGGAAATTCAGTCACTTTGTTTAGGTTGTGTTTGTAGAGGCTCTTAGTTACATGTTCTGCAGATTTCCCTTTTACATCGTATAAAACAAATTTGCCCTATCATGTGATATGTAAATTGCATTCTTAATGTGGAATTATAAATCATGTGTTGCAATATTGTTTATCTCAAATTGCTCTAGTTCATGAAAAACATGCCGAAATGACCCCCTAAGACTCACAGGAATGAATATCACTTGGACCTTTGCATTAAATCTTGAAGAAAAGAACAGAAAATAAACTAGACAATGAAGGTAATAAAGAAAAGGGCCGGGTGCGGTGGTTCACGCCTGTAATCCCAGGACTTTGGGAGGCCGAGGCGGGTGGATCACGAGGTCACAAGATCGAGACCATCCTGGTCAACAGGGTGAAACCCCGTCTCTACTAAAAATACAAAAAAATTAGCTGGGCACGGTGGTGCGTCCCTGTAATCCCAGCTACTCAGGAGGCTGAGGCAGAATTGCCTGAAGCCAGGAGGCGGAAGTTGCGGTGAGCCGAGATCGCGCCATTGCACTCCAGCCTGGGTAACAGGAGCAAAACTCCATCTCAAAAAAAAATAAATAAAAAAAGTTAATAAAGAAAAAAAAACTGAATGAACTACCTCAATATATATCCACATATGTGAATAATGAAGAAAACTGTACATAATGATTTTAAGTTATAAATTTGACTATCCTATTGTGGATTTGTATGGCACACATCTAGCAAAATACATGATGGGATAGTCAACAGAAGGCCAAGAGTTATTGCTATGTGGCAACATCAGAGTTTTAGTGGTTTATGACAATACTTTTGTGTTTTACTCACAGGTCTCCATTGGCTGGAGTTTGCCAGATCGTGTCTGAGCTCAGTTCTGCCTGCCTACCAACTGTGGGTTGAGGCCAGGTCTGCTCCTTCTGTGTCTTCATGGTACTTGAAATGGTGACTCTCCAGGGCTTGTTCTCATAGCAGATAGTAGAAGTGCAAGAAGGAAACACGAACATATTTAAATCTACAATTTTGTTCATGTTATGTCTCTTCATAATACATTGGTCAGAGAAAACTGCATACACAAGCTCTGCTTTCCTGGTACACCAAAATTAAGCAAGAATGCAAAGAATTAGAAACAACAATGTCATATACCACAGGAGTATATCTGGAGTGGGAGGAGTTATGGTTGATTTTATTCTTGCATCTTGTTTTTAAAGGAATTTTGATTTGTAAGTTTCACAACACTGAAAAGTATTAAGAAGTTGAGCTAAATCCCAATCCATATCATTCTGTTTCACAAATTCAGGCAGTTTTAGAGTATGGTGTTGATTATATTTAGGTCTACTACAATCTTGCCTTTTAGTTCAAATATCAATGTTGTAAGAGACCGAGAAGACACTTAAGTCACCCCCAAAAAATGCTTTAAATAGTCCATTATAAATTCATAAGTGTCAATTTAGCTTTTGTTTGAGGGGTTAAGAGACTACACCTATATATTTTTCTTACATAGCTGCTAATGTGAAGTGATAAATCATCACATGTACTTCTTCACATTAGGGACATTATGCAGCATTGGCAATTCTTGTGAATAGAGTCAAATGAACCTGAAATCAAACCCCAGATCCATGGTTTATTACATTGCTCAGATGCCTTAATAGCTCTATGCTATGAAGTACACAAATTAGAATGCTAATGCTTACTCCAAACTGCTTTTGCGAAGACTTTATGAGATCTCCTATGCAAAGCAGCTGACACAAAACACACTTAATTGATAATTTTAATATTAAACCCAAATTCTATTTGACATTTAGGAAAATCATAAAAGCTGAAATTCAAAGTTATCTTACTCATGTAATTTTATATTTATACATATTGCTGCTGAATAATATAATATTACCCATACAGAATTCAATGCTAAAACTAAGAAAAAAGAGCACTCCTTCCAGGTTGAAAATTACTAAATTCAATATAAACATGTTTAGAAAAATGCAAGACAACATCTGATTAACGAACATCTATGCCAAATCTTCAAAAATATATATTTTAAAAATACTACACTCTGATGAATCAAATTCAAAACTGAGAAAGAGGAATTTGGAGTCGATTATATCTCTCAATAAAAATTAGTCACCATTTTTAAACAAAAGGGAAAGAATTAATGTCTTATTAGAAAAGAAAACAACTATGGAGTAAAAATATTCAATTAATATAACTAAAACACAGGCCGGGTGTGGTGGCTCAAGCCCGTAATCCCAGCACTTTGGGAGGCCGAGGCGGGTGGATCACGAGGTCAAGAGATTGAGACCGTCCTGGTCAAAATGGTGAAACCCCGTCTCTACTAAAAATGCAAAAAATTAGCTGGGCATGGTGGCACGTGCCTGTAATCCCAGCTACTCGGGAGGCTGAGGCAGGAGAATTGCCTGAACTATATGTATAATATATATATAACTATATATATAATATATATAATAATAATATATAACTATATATAATATATAAAATATATAATATATATAACCATATATATACTATATAATATAATATATAATAAATATAATATATAATATATAATATATATATAACTAAAACACAGAAAGCAAAATGAAACAAATCCCTGAAATTATATCTCCAATGAAAAGTAGATAACTTTCTGAACATTTGATCAAGTAGTTCACTAACATAAATAAGAACATGTAACCTGTGTGTGATTAAGTTGTTCAATTTGTTTTTAATTGTACTTTAGGTTCTGGGGACCTGTGCAGTTCATGCAAGATTGTTGCACAGGTACACACGGCAATGTGGTTTGCTGCCTCCATACAAATCATATGTTTGCATTGCCTTAATAAACAGCATCCAATTGCCCTATTTGGTTAGTGCATGTTTGGTTGTACATAGGATAGTTGCATCTTGTTAGGAGAAATAATTACCTTAACTTTATTTGCATTTAGTAAAAAATTCAGATGCGTGGACTGGACACTCAACACAGACACAAATAATACTTCAATGTTGAGATGAATTACTTGTTTGCACTGGCATTTCTTTCCGTTCATGAAATTCCAAGAGATTTTGGTGCATTAAAGCTACATTTGCATGAAGAAACCAGTGAAGCTACTGGCTAATTAGACAATAATTATGTGCCAGGTAGAATAAGAAGACACTTATGCAATGATGTTGCTGTTTGAGCACCAATGTTATTGCCACCGTATTTGTGGCCTATAGATAATGGCATGTAGAATGATTTCTATTCACCTAAAACAACATAGAAGCATGGCAAATAATATGATGAAGTTTAATAGAGAACGCTCATGTCAGTGTATTGAATTCCAAAAAGAGTAGCACCACATATAAAATTCAGGTGAACATATTCGCCACGGAGAGCCATGCCTTATAAGAAAAATAGCAGCTATTCAACATGATGCAAGACTTCAGAAATCATTAATGATGATGAAAGTGGGCTCGCTCTTATGGACGACCTTCATGCAATTGCTTGACATCTATTCCTGTAATATACTTTTTCGCATGTTAAATTTTCATTTTAGCCTTTATTTTTTAGTTTTTATCTTTTAAAATTTTTTTTTCAAGTTTTTTTGTCCCACTATTTTAAATTGGCTACATTATCTTTTACAATTTATTAAGCTTGCATTTCATCTTTTCCTTATTTCTATGCTGGATGCACAAATTGTGTAGAGACTTTTAGAGAGTGCTAATTTGTTTTATGTATTTTTTGCACAACGTTGACTTTGTGTGAAAGCATTGTAAATGTATGTAAAAAGCACTGAAACTTCCTCAATTAATAAAGACATATTTTTGCACATCTGCATTTGTGACAGATAAATTTCTTGCGATCTCACCTCTCTGAATGATTGATTGCATATGCAGTGGTGACCCATTACCGTTTTTGGTCAATCTTGTCAAAAACACAGGTCCTCCATCATGGTACTTCAGAAATAAAGTTATGAAGCTGGGTCCACACAATTATCAATCATAGTTACATGCACTTATACATTTTTCTTTTTTACCCATTCCTGTATGAATACAGTTTATAACTGTTATACCAATGTGACTCATCAGTCTACGTAGGTGTTTATGCTTGCAGAAATATGTGTGGTATTACTGCCTGTTTTATTGCATAAGGTGGACTATGACGTGTTCTGCATGTTTTTATATGTTTCTCAAATAGATCTCCTTTAAAAATTTAAATGAATATTTTTGAAAAATTTTTAAAAGAATTTTTCCAGAATTATATTTTGGGGATTTTTATCTCTCAGGACGTAATATTTGGGACTATTACATTGGGATTTTGTCCTTCAGGATTCTGATTGGTTTTCTTTTTAATGTTTCAATACTGGTAGAGCAATGTGTCTTCTAGTACTTTTTATCTTTCCCAATAGCCTGGAGATGATTAGTCTTCCAAATTTATGATGTTTTCAACACCTTTTAATTGTGGGATTTATTTAAATTTAGGAAATATGCTTAAAATTGAAACAAAATACTCTCAAATATTTGTTTCTCAATCTATTTATGTATTTTTTCACCCTGTGCACATTTTCACATGATTTTGTCTGTTGCCCATATTTTTTGCTAACTTTATTTTTATTTACATTGCAGTTATTACTGTGAATGGGATTTTTTTGTTGACCTATATTTATTATATAAGAGGAAATGATTGATTTAGAACATTATATTTTATAAAAATACTAATTACTGTATATTTCCATGTTTATATTTCATTGATTTGTCATCACTTTAAAATATAGCCATGTCTCATTTTGTTCTGCTTCATTTTATTTCACTTTACAGATAAGCGCATTCTTTCCTAATTGAAGGTTTATGTCAACCCTGGATTCAGCAGGTCTATTGGCAGCATTTTTCCAACAGCAGGTGCTCTCTCATTGTCTGTATCACAGTTTGCTCATTATCACAAGATTTTAGCATTTTTACTATTATTATATATTTTATGCTGATCCATGATCAGTTATCACCGACGTTAGTATTGTAATTGTTTTGGGACCTCATGAACCATGCCCACATAAGATGGCACACTTCAGTTATAACTGTTGTGTATTCTGACCACTCCACAGACCGATCATTCTCTTGTCTGTCTACCTCACCTCAAGCCTCCCTATTCCTTAAGATATAACAATGTTTTAGTTAAGCCAATTAGTAACTCTACAACAGCCTCTGTGTTTAGGAATTGAAGGAAGCCTGGCTCTCACTTTAAGTCAAAAGCTAGAAATGATTTGGGAGGATGGCATTTTGAAAGCCAAGATAGGCTATAAGTGAAACCTCTTGCACCAAACAGCTAATCAAGTTGTGAATGCAAAGGAGAACTTCATGAAGAAAATGAAAATTACTCCAGTAAACACAAGAAAATAAAACAGCCTTATTGCCGATACTGAAAGTTTTAAAGGTCTAGTTAGAAAAATCAAATTAGACATTACATTCCTTCAAGCCAATGTCTAATCCAGAGCAAGGCTCTCTTGAAGTCTATGAAGGCTCAGAGAGGTCAGCAAGCTACAGAAGAAAAGTTTGCTGCTAGCAGAGGTTGGTTCATGACGTTTAAGAAAAGAATGGCCAAGTGCAAGGTGAAGCTCCAAGTGCTAGTACAGAAGCAGCAGCTTCTAGACCAGTTAGTTATCCAGAAAATCTAGCTAAGAGCATTGATGAAGGTGGCTCCATAAAACAACACATTTTCAAGGTGGACAAAACAGCTTTCTCTTGGAAAAGATGCCACTAGGACTTCCATAGATAGAAAGGAGAAGTGAATGGCTAGCTTCAGAGGATCAGCTGACTCTTGGAAGGGGCTAATGCAGCTGGTGACTTCATATTGAAGCCAATACTCATTTACAATTCTAAAAATCCTAAGGCCTTAAGAATTATGCTAAGTTTTCTCTGCCTGTGTTCTATAAACAGAATAACCAAGGCTGGATGACATCACATCTGTGTATAGCATGGTTTTATGAATGTTTTAAAGTCCAATGTTGAGACCTACTATTAAAAAAAAATTCTTTTCAAAATATTGCTACTCATTGATAATGCATCATGCCATCCAAGAGCCCTAATGGAAATAAACAAGAAGATTACTGATGTTTTAATGCCTGCAAAAACAACATTCATCCTATAACCCATGGATCAATGAGAATTCATCTTTCAAATATGATTATTTATAAAATACATGTTGTAAGACTATAGTTGCAATTGACAGTAATTCCTCTGATGAGTCTGGGCAAAGCAAATTGAAAACCTTCTATGAAACACAGACAAGTGGTCAAACAAACATGAAAACAATGCTCAACATCACTGATCATCAGAGAAATGCAAATCAAAACTAGAGTGTCATATCATCTCATACTAGTTTGAATGGTTTTCATTAAAAAGTCAAAACATAGCAGGTGTTGACAAGGCTACAGAGACAAGGGTAGGCTTATATGCTGTTGATGAGAATGTAAATTAGTTCAACCACTGTGGAAAGCGTTTAGGATGTTTCTCGAAGAGTTTAAAACAGAACTACCATTCTGCCCAGCAATCCCATTGGAAGGAATCCCATACCCAAGGAAAAACAAATCATTATACCAAAGACACATGCATACATATGTTCACTGCAGTACTATTCACAATAGCGAAGACGTGGACTCAACCTAGGATTGGTCATCAGGAGTGGATTGGAAAGAAAAGATGATACATACACACTATGGAACACTATGCAGCCATAAAAAATGAAATCATGTCCTTTGCACCAATATGGATGCAGCTGGAGGCCATTATCCTAAGCCAATTAATGCATAAACAGAAAATCAAAGACTGCATGTTCTCACTTATAAATTGGAGCTAATATTGGGTACACGTGGACATCAAGATGGTGACAATAGACACTAGGAACCTCTAGAGGTGTAGGAGAGGAAGGGAACCAAGGGTTGAGAAACTACTGATTGATTACTATGCCCATTACCTAGGTGATGGGTTCAATTTATTCTAAACGTCACGTCACACAATACCTCCATGTAACACACCTGCGTATCTACCCATTAAATCTAAACTAAAAGTTGGAATTTTTACAAAAATGAAAATCTACTCCCTGAATCTAAACTAAAGCAGAACTTTTTCTTAAAAAGGAAAAATATATTCTGAAAACAAAAAGATTCTACCATTCTAGATGCCGTATCAACATGAAAAGGAGTTTGGAAGAAGTTATTCCAATCCTCATGAATGACTTCGACAGGTCTAGTATTTAAGTGGAGGAAGTAACTTCAGACATGGTGGAAATAGCAAGAAAACTGGAATTAGAAGTTAATACTAAAGATGTGATGGAAATACTGAGTCTTGTGATAAAGGTTTAACAGATGAAAAGTCGCTTCTTATGGATAAACCAAACAAGTGGTTTCTTGAGGGTAAATCTACCCTTGGTGAAGATAATATAAACATTGCTGAAATTGTAGCAAAAAATGATTATTACATAAACTTGGTTGATAAAGCAGTAGCAGGGTTTCAAAGGATGAACTACAATTTTGAAAGAAGTCCTTCGTGGGTAAAATGCTATCAAACTGCATCACATGCTACAGAGGAATATTTCATTAAAACAGGAGCGAAACAATGCAGCGAACTTCACAGTTACCTTATTGTAAGACGTAGCCACAGCCACCGAGGTTTCAGCAAAATCCACCCTGATTAGTCAGCAACCAGCAACACTGAGACAAGGCCCTCTGCTAGCAAAAGGGTTACAACTCTCTGGAGGCTCAGATGATGACCAGCATTAGTTAGCAGTAAACTATTTTTTAATTAAGGCATGCAAATTGCTTTTAGACATAATGTAATTGCACACTTTAAAAACTAAAGTACAGGACACACAACTTTTGTATGTGCTGAAAAGACAAAAAAATACATGTGACTCACAGAAAAGTAAAGTATTATTTTTTTAAGACGGAGTCTTGCTCTGTTGCCGAGGCTGGAGTGCAGTGGCACAATCTTGGCTCACTCCGCCTCCTGGGTTCAAGTGATTCTCCTGCCTCAGCTTCCTAAGGAGCTGGGACCACGAATGTGTGCCACCATGCCCAGCTAAGTTTTGTATTTTTAGTACATACACGGTTTCACCATGTTAGCCAGGCTGATCTTAGACTCCTGACCTCAGGCAATTTACCCACTTCAGCCTCCCAAAGTGCTAGGATTACAGGCCTGAGCCACCGCGCCCAGCCACCATAAGTATTTTTAATTAACGTACATACATTGGTTTTTAAACCCAATTCTATTGCACACAGTAGACTATAGGGAAGTATAAACACAACTTTTATATGCACTGTGGAAGCAAAACTTATTGGGACTGTCTTTATTGCAATATTTGCTTCATTGTGTTCAAACCCACAACATCTCCATGGTACTCCTGTATGTATATATTTATTTTCTATCATTCATATGTCTACTTGAATTGGTGGGAAATTTCATAACATCATTAAAGGTTTTACAAAGACAGGGAAATCTCTGTCTCCCTCCTGTTCCTGCATCCCTGTGCTTCTCATACCTCAGCATTAAGCCTCTGTACTTCTGCCTGCACTCTCAGCTTGCTCAGAAACTATCTCTCTATTCACGTTAGTGCATTACTTTGTCAGAAAGACCTTTTTGGCATCAGTAAAAAATTTTATACATTTCTTATTTTGACCAGTTAACATTATAAAACATATTTAGTTAATTTCATTGTTTTAAAGCATTTTTATCATTCTTATCTTAAAAGAATAAACCTATTTGTTTGGGTGTATTATTCATGTGATGTTTTACTTGATTCTATGCATTAATGTTTTATTTACAACTTTGTATCAATATTTATAAGTAAAATATTCTCTATGTGCTCTCCTTGCCAGCATAGCACAGCTTAATAAATACATTAAGAAGCTATCTTTTTCTGTGTGCTGTTGAACTATGCAAACACCATGGGAGTTACCAATTTCACTTAATTTGCAAGAATTTACTCATAAAACCATCTGGATATGGAGAGTTTTAGGGGAGAAGCTGTTTGAAAGAGTTATTTTTATTTTTAACAAACCTCAATCTACTTACATTTTCTATATATCTTTGATCCATTTTCCTTCAAATTCATGTCCTTTTCGTGCATTTGTTAGAAAGCTGATATGTTGCTATTCATTCTTTATTAAAAAGTATTTACTTTGCTTTTTAAAATCAATAATTTATTGAGCCCAAGTCAAGTGCCAGTCACCCTGCTGAATGCTGAACACTGAGTGCTGACTAAGGAAAATAAGGTCTGTGACTTCATGGCACATGCACTCTAGACCATCAAGAAACATGGACAAAAGCAAATGCACAGCAAAGGAAAGCAGGGAGCAGTGACGAAGAATCATTGCAGAGTGCTCTGAAGGACGGCCAAGGACACTTCTCCAGTTAGGTGATATTCTACCCAGCCACTAAGAGTAGGTGAAGAAAAACAACAAACGAAAGGGAATAATTTGTACATTTTCAATAAAAAAGAAAGGTTGAGATTTTTAATAATCAGAAGAAAATTCTAATCAATCCATGAATAAATTGTCTTGAGTGACAACAATAATGTGAACAGCACATCAATAAAGGGCCCCTGTTATTTGACTACCTGTTACCTGTTGAACATTCCAGGTTTTCTTAACCTCCGATTCCCATAATCACACCTTCTAAAAAGACATTATCAACTACTACTCCAGTTCCAGAGTTAAAAGCATGTATTCAAGCATTGAGCTCCATCTTACTGTCCTTCAGCTTTCCTGTGAATAAACAAGTTAAACCACACTGCTTATAGCAGACTAAGTATTGCACCACCTTCCTCAACCTACATTTCTCCTGAGCAAACAAGATGAAGTCTCAGGAAACATACTTAACGGTGGCAAAACACTGTTAGATCCACAGTGATACGTGTTTCCACTGATGACCTTAACAGTTTCACATCATCGTGCCAGGTCCCTGCTGCTATCCTACCTTCCTTACCTGGCCAGGCAATTAGTTCAAAATCGGCATTAAAAACTGAAACACAACTCTTATTAGAACACCCAATTTTCTCGTGAATTTCTACAATATCAATTAAATTATATGCCTTTAGTAGTAAGAACTGCCAAACAAGATTACTTTTCCATTGAGGCTTTTTCTTATAATACAGATCTTTAGATGCCAGGTTTTTTCCCCTTCTTACAATTAGTTTATATACACTGGAGATCTTTATGATAGGGATTCTGTAAGCTTTTAAATTATTTGAAATCCTTCAAACTCTTTTTGGACTGAATTTGTCCATATAGGCTTGTTAAATTTTCTGTCCTTTCTTCAGTGCTATTATATTTCAGACATGCCAAAAGAGCAGAGAGAGAGTGTGTGTGTGTGTGTGTGTGTGTGTGTGTGTGTGTGTGTTTATTGAATGTAGTGTCAGGGTGAAAAGAAGGGCCTTAGGACCACTTTTAGAAGCATTAACCCTTTTTATAGAAAATAGATTCAAAACCAACTTAGGGCACACGAAACCATTATCCTTTATATTGTTGTTTGAGTTCAAGGCAAATTATACTTAGTGTGACTGTAAATGTTATCCATCCTGATAAGCTATAATTTATTAATAAATCCAACAGGATTTTACCATCATAGGTGACTACATTAATGAGTCAGGTAGATGGTCATTAAATGTGAACACATTTTCTACTTTTAATGAAATAGAAGGAGCAAGTTAAACCAATGTAGCAATCACTGGAAAAAGGGACTGCCTTTATAAGCCTTTGATGTCAATTATGAAATATAAAAAGGAGCAGGTGCAAAGAGTTATTTTGTCGAGTTATTTATGCATATCCAGTGCTATTCACACTTCCATTTACTTGATGGAGTTGTTGATTATTGCTTTCTTGCTTGATGGAAGAAGCGCGACAGTCTCAACAGTGTCCTGGGAGCAGAGACTGAGACTAAGAGCAGGTGCAGGTGGCCAACTCCTGTCACACCGGATGTCATCAGTGCCAAAAATTTTAACAAATAATTATTTGTGACTAATTTATTTTTTAGAGAAACTCTTTTATTAATTATCTTTTCTCTGTCTTGCAATGAAGTGTAAGTGTTTGAAGATGGCCTTGAGAACTGTTTGCAGTTAATTAAAGTATATTTCACTCCAGAGTGTTTTCTTTTTATCCTACCTGCTTGAGGCCAGATGTCATTATTAAAGAGCCTCATGTAAGGAGCTGTGTTCCAGATTCAAAATCATCAGTGTCTATCATCCCCATTTAGGTAAGAAATAAGAAGAGCTTTTTTCTTTAATAAAGCAGAGTTAAAGATACATTGATACTTTTATAGTTGTGGAATTTTAAAATATTTGTGTGTGAGGTAGGAAAGTGTTTATGAAGTAAGCAGATAGGGACTTTTTAAAGCAGGACTGTATGCATAAAAAATATATATATATTTACATAAAAGTCATCTTCCTTAAAAACTAAGTTTTCTTTTGTTTAAGTTCATTCTCTCAGTTGATGTCCATTAAAAGTACATGCTTCTCATACTTGTGATTTATATTTCATTCAATGGGAAAAGTCTGTTAGGTGGAGCAGCGTTTATCTGCACAGCAAATGCAGCTGTATGATATAAAACTCTCCAACATGTGGATATTTTCTATCAAAATAAATTTGAATTCAGGCAATTAAATATTTCTTTTAGTCTTCATTACTCACTGAAAAGTACATCCATGCTAGGCAGCTATTTCTCACCTTTTCTCTTTGTACTTTTCACTGTGTTCTTTGACATAGGGACGCTGAACTTGATAGAGATAGGAAGGAGATTCCTAAGGTTGCCATTCAGACATGGTGCATATACTCTTGCATCACTGAGTGCAGCTCACTTTGGTTCAGAGCTACTTTACACATCTACCTGTACCATCAGCAGAGGGCTTTACGATCACATATAAAAGATCACCATACTAAGGCTCACTTGAAATAATTTATTCAAGAGATGGTGAGAGCTAAAAGCAGGGCCTTGGCTTCTGGGAAGGTGGAAAGGACAGTCTAGAAGGGAGATTGAGATGATCTGATAGACAGATTGGACAAGTGGTTTATGATAATTATTTTCTCAGTGTTGGGTGGCAGAGTGGATAAAAATGACACCAGCAAATGTTAGAGGAGTGAGAAATGTGTGTTGCAGGGATGGTGTGGAGAAGACAGGACGATTTTAAAACAGTAGACTCATTTGGCAACATGTCTTTTCTATATCCTGTGATGATCAAAGATGTCCAGCAGGGATTTACATTGCATATAACTTTGCTGGTATTTTTTTTTCTCAGATATTTTATAGATTTCCTCCTCCTTGCTTCTCGAAAAATGTCATCAGGACCCCCTGCTGATGGTCCTAGGAGAAAAGCATGGCAGCCGTGTGTCCTCCAAGTCCCTGCTCTTCTCAAGGGGCTGTGTCACAGCTCTGCCAGAAGGGTTGGAGCTCATGTGGTCTGTGCTCTGAAATGCCCTGTCTAGATGTTGGGGGTCAAGTGTAAGCACCAGGGCTAGGCATCAAGAACAGCCGCTTGCTGACCTGTCCCCCACAGCAGCCTAGTCAACCTTCTGCAGCAGGCCTCTGACCTTCTAGTCCACAGAATCCGTGCCCATGGGGACCTTTTGTCATGTGCGTAGCAACAGGTGTTATCTCAGTCCAGGGGCTTCAGTGTCCTCCCTTTGATCTTCCTGCACAATGTCTACCCACTTGTGCCAAGCTGGATATACTAATTAGCAGTAGATGGCATTTGAGAGTCCCTTTTCCAGAACAAAATTTACTGCTATTATTGATTAGAATTCAAGAAAATTATTTGTGAAATTCTAAGCTAATCACTGAATTTTTGTATGGGTTCAAGGGGATACCCACTCACTGTCTGAGAAAAAGATTCTTGGAGGTAAATGTTGCTGAAGAACATGTTGAAATAAGAAAATAAAAATATACCATGAATGAAATATCCCTAATCACCACCCTTATTTCATATCAAGAAATAGAGAATACATTATCTATTCCTAAGGGCTCTAAGCTGCATTTCTATTGCTAAGACTTGAAGAAAAAATAAGTGGATGGATTAGAGCACAGGCAGTTCTTGCAGATGATACTATACAGCTGTAGACAATGCAGCATGTGCTACAGAAATTCAAGATGGAGGTCACATTTCCTATTTCTGTTGTAACAGATGACCACATCTTTAGTGGTTAAGACAAAATGAATTTATCTCATAGTTCTGGAGGTCAGAAATATGAAATCAGTGTTATTGGACTAAAGCCAGGGTATTGGCAGGGCTGGTTCCCTCTGGAAGCTCTAGGTAAAATTGAATTCCCTTGCCTTTCTCACACCTGGAGGTGGCCCACATTCCTTGGCTCATGGTCTCTCCCTACACCTTCAAAGAGAGGTGCATAGCTAAGCTTTCTGTTCTCGCCTCCGTTTCCATTCTAACATCTTCTCTCTTCAACTTTGCATAAGGACACTTATGATAACAACAGGCCCACACAAATCATCTTGGATGATCTCACTACCCCAAAATTCTTCATTTAATCACATCTGCAAAGTCCCATTTATTCTGTAAATAATATATTCATAGGTTCCCGAACAGGTAGCTTTAGGTGAGAGGAGCGTTATTCAGCCTACCTTAGAGGCCCGTACCAAAGTCCAGATTAATAGACATTTTTTTTTTTTTGAGACGGAGTTTCACTTTTGTTTTGTTACCCAGGCTGGAGTGCAATGGCACGATCTCGGCTCACGGCAACCTTCGCCTCCTGGGTTCAGGCAATTCTCCTGTCTCAGCCTGCCGAGTAGCTGGGATTACAGGCACGTGCCATCATGCCCAGCTAATTTTTTCTATTTTGAGTAGAGACTGGGTTTCACCATGTTGACCAGGATGGTCTTGATCTCTTGACCTCGTGATCCACCCGCCTCGGCCTCCCAAAGTGCTGGGATTACAGGCTTGAGCCACTGCACCCGGCCTGATTAATAGACATTTTTAATATTAGAAGAAACATTTATTTTTCTTACTAGCTAGTAATTTTTACTTTTATTATAAAATGTTGATCAAATAAATATATTAAAGGGTGATATGCTCACGACATGGTTAAATAAAATGTTAATGCTTGACATTAAAATTTGTCCAAAATAATTTTTATGAAAATAGGATCAACCTATTTATATTTTTAGCTAATTTATTCATTATGTTTGAAATTTCATTTGTGATTAGCTGGTGCTCTATTGATTTTGAATTCTAACCCATAGTTTGTCGTGTTGGTTGCAACTGACTTTCCCCACTCTGGTCCCTTTTACTTCATTTACAGTATCTTTATATAGCATCTTTTTAAAAAAGTCATATGGTAAAACTTTTATGATTGTCACACCCGCCTCAAATTTTAATAACTCATTTCAATATCTAAAACCTCACTTTTGGCTGGCATAGTGTAAGGGAACAAAATCTCTGTAACAATCTGGGATTGATTTTCAGACTGTTGCATGCTAGAGATCTCAAGACCATTATGCCAGTTTATCACCGTAGAAACTAGGTGGAGGATATCCTGTCTTCAGATGAGTCTCTGAATCACCCCATGGTTAGATAATTTGCTTAAGATCACAGAGGTAGGAAGTAAAGCAGTTATGAATTAGTGCAGAATTTATAAAATTAGTGGATTAACCAAGACAGCTTCAGTTTATTAACTTTCTCATTATGAGAATTCCATTGGGTGTCAGCTACAGCTGTATGACTCCACACAGGACCATGAAAACAAGTCCCTTGACTTTCCACTCTCAGCCTTGGGGTGGGGCTCAAACCTTCATGACTTAAGAGTGGCAGCTGCTCTTCCACCACCCTAGCATGGGAACAAGACCTTTGAATCAGCTTCTCCCTATGAGTCAATGAATTCTCTTCAAACTCTAAAGTATTAATAAATTATTTCCATATGCCATTTATTGTTACCCTCTTTGGAAAGGAAGGTTTGCTTTTATTGCTGCTGCTAATGCTATTGGTTGTTTTATTTTTTAAACGGTACTTCACTGTTCCCAGTAACAGAAGAATTTAGTAATACAAAGGAGGATATTGGACAGGCAACAGTGTGAAAATCAATCCAGATTGTAAAAACTACAATTTTGTTCTCTTACACTGTGAAGCTGAAGAGTTGGTAAAGTCCCTTTAATTTAAAATCTAGAAAATATTTATTGTTAAATTGATCTAAATTGTAAGTTTACACTTTCCCACACCTATGTAGTTTTGCACTTATTCTCAAATTTCTTTCTTAATTTGCTTTTCCCAATCATTTAATAAATTGCTTCCAACCACACTACTCTGCATGTCATTACTACAAAAAATGAAATTTGAAAAATTAAATAAGTTGAAATACATTCAATACATTAAAGTCACTTTAACTCACTTCCACAGCCACAAAGCTTGTCTAGAGCTGTAAACAATTAAAAATTGACTCTCATCACTCTGTCATCTGTTCAGGAGATTATAGGTCAGGGTATTCTTTTGTTCTTTTTTTTTTCTTTTTATTGCATTTTAGGTTTTGTGGTACATGTGCAGAACATACAAGATAGTTGCATAGGTACACATGTGGCAGTGTGTTTTGCTGTCTTTTGCCCCTTCATCCATATTTGGCATTTCTCCCCATGCCATCCCTCCCCCACTCCCCCGCAACTGTCCCTCCCCTATTTCCCCAAATAGACCTCAGTGTGTAGTACTCCCTTCCCTGTGTCCATGTGTTCTCATTTTTCATCACCCGCCTATGAGTGAGTTTATATGGTGTTTCATTTTCTGTTCTTGTGTCAATTTGCTGAGAATGATGTTCTCCAGATTCATCCATGTCCCTACAAAGGACATGAACTCATCACTTTTCATTGCTGCATAATATATAAATCATTCTATTATAAGGACACATGCACACGAATGTTCATTGTAGCACTGTTTACAATAGCAAAGACCTGGAACCAACCCAAATGCCCATCGATGATAGACTGGACTGGGAAAATGTGGCACATATCCTTTTGTTCTTTATATAAAAAAATCAGATTCCTTAAGGGTTCATTACTGTCCCACGTTTTTCCCTAGGTAACCACCTATGAATGTATTTCCATGATTAAATTCTATGAATATGCTAATAAAATCCCAATTTATTTGAAGCCTCTGTCTCTAACTTTCATGAGTCATACTTCCACCACCTCACTGATATAGCACTCAGGTGCTTCACAGGCTTACCCAATTTATGAGTTCCAACTCTGAAATCCCGATGATACACCTCAAATGATGCTTCTGGTTTTCATGCACATTTTTTTAGTAAATATCCAGGTATGTTTACTGACACCTCCCTCTCCCTCAACAGCCACATTTAATTCATCACTACCTGTATTTAATCCAGTCTACTGAGCAGTAACTAGAGGCTCAGGGGCAAGACTGGCATGGCTCCCCACACTTGTGCTTCTCTCAAGACCTTCGTAAACTCCGTATTTCAGTTACTGAGTTTCAGAGACTTTAGCATATACACACACAAGCCCACAGATCTGGATGTGCACATTCACACACTCAAGCAGGGACCCTAAGAATTCTTTAAACTCACCATGAGAACCACTGCCTTTGTGCTAAGGCTCACATCATCTTTGCCAAACATGCTGCAAAGTGCTCTCACCTGCGCAGTGGCTCTGTTTATGGTCAGTGCAGTCAGGAGCCTCAGACTCCTAAAGTCAGTGATTCTTGACCTAACGCATGGACTGAAGTTAGTGCACCTCTCTGAAGTTCACCCTTTGTTACCAAAACATCAGGGGTTTTGTCTAGGCCCTTCTGCTTCCCACAGAGAAAGCCAATCACTGAGACAATCATTACTGCCAAGGAAGAAGGCTTTAATTGGGTGCTGTAGCCAATGAGAAGGAAGATTAGTGTGAAATCCATCTCCCTGATGGACTAAAAATTAAGGGGTTATATAGCAGAAAATAACTGCATGTAGGAAAACAGAAATTAGGAAGGGGTAAGGAGAAGATGTTTGTCAACAGGAAGCAGATGATCGCTTTGACAGTCATGACAGGTGAGGGTTCTGACTTCTCATTGACCAAAGGCAGTGATCTGGTAAGTTTCAGTTCCTTGATATTACCTGGGAGAGCTTCTGGTTGGTAATTTATCTCAGAAAATACCTCAGATAAGAAAAATGTAACTTTTAAAACTAGAATGGTTAATATCTATGCTTATTCAATAGAAACTATAAACATCAGCTTTATATCCTGCTTATCATGCTTGTGGCCTCAGCAGCTTTAAGATATTTTTATGGAGATGAGTCTGATCTGTTGTGTGGCTTTTCTAGTTCTACCTGGGAGTGCCAGTAGATCTCAGGCTACTCCTTTTTATCTTAGAGAGGAAGAACAGCCTTATTATAAAAATATAAACTTATACTTTCCTCTGTTAACTAATTTTAGTGTTTATGGTACATCTTAATACTATTTGAATAGATAATATAAATTTTTTGTGTCATACTTTAAAAAGTAAATCATTGAGTTCCTTGGATTCTCATCTCCATCCACCCCAGCGAGCTCTCCAACTGGAAGACCACCCATTCATTTATAGATCAACTTTATGGAACCAATAAAATCATTTATGTTTCAGCTGTAAAAAAAAAGTAAATTATTATAAAAAACAAATTTTTATCTTTTACATAAGTTACTATAAATACATTTAAAACTAGTTTATTTTAAAGTATGATGAAGGACTACTAATGCTAAAATGTTTACAATGCATCATTTTTTCTTAGGAAATATTGGAATCTGTTTTTTATTAGTAAATTAAATGTCCTACCATGAATTTTGATAAGTAATGCCATGCAGCATATCTCAGTGACTCAAAAAAAGGCCTTAAATCAGATAGAATTTCTTAAGTGTCAATTAGTAGATATAGACATAAATCTGTGAAAATTGTTTTTTAAAGCCTAACACGACTTATAAGTTTATGAATTAATATAATTCTGAACCGGCATGGAAATTTAAGTTTCTCATATAATGCTAAAAAGAATATGCATTCTTTTATAGCTCTACAAGGATTAGATTAGGATATTTTTGCTTAAATTACCTTTCTCCCACACAAGATCAATAAATTTTAAGGTTAACTTCTGCAACATAATCTTGGAAATTATAAGAAACTCATCATAAAGTTGTAAAAATTGCAAGGAATAAAACTTTAAAAATGTCAAATACAGTACCCTGTAGTAGGTCAATAACTGTTTCCGTTCATATTGATATTCCCAAAAAGGGAGAGGAAGAAGATAGCAATATTCCTGTGTTGTGCTTAACTGAAGAAGCCTAAAAGTGACCAGCAGACAAAAGAAAAAAAAAAAAAAGAACTGAAACATACACACACTCATGCATACCACTGTGTTAGTCTATTTTGCATTGTTATAAGGAATAACCAGAGGATGAGATATTTACAAAAAATAGAAGTTTATTTGACTCAACGTTGTGCAAGTTGCACAAGCATGGCACCAGCAGCTTCTGGTGGGGCCTCAGGATGCTTTTAGTTATGGTATAAGGAAAGGGGAGCTGGTGTGTCACATGGCAAGAGAGGGAACGAGTGAGAAGGGAAGAGGTACCAGGCTCTATTTAACAACCAGCTCTCAAATGAGCTCATAGAGTGAGAACTCACTCATCACCATGGGCAGGGCACCAAACCGCTACTGAGCCAAACACCTCCCTCCACATTCCCTTCAGCACTGGGGATCACATTTCACCATGAGATTTGGAGGGGACAAACATCCAACCCACATCATGCACACACATACAATGAGTCACATTGTATTCCTAGGCTTCCCAATCCTAACCTACCAACTTATTTACAGAAATCACCTTATAAATTGGTCTTTTACCAACTAAACCAATTATTGACAATTAATTACACTTGTAAAAAAGGAAAGATGAATGTAGAATTTTCTCATTTATATTAAAGTATCTATGAGTTAAAATGTAATTTTAAAACTTGAGTAAAATCTGGAATTCATGGGCAAAATTGTTGCTTTTCTCAAAAGAGGAAAGAGCAAAAGGGAAAAATATGTTTTCATAGCAATAAAAGTATTCTTTTATAAAAGTTAATTTCTTTTTTTTTTAGAAAGGAAAGAAGGAAAGAAAGAAAGGAATGAAGGAGAGGAAGAAAGAGAAAGAAAAAGAGGGAGAGAGAAAATTCAATTCCTTAAACCCTATTTTGTGTTACTATGTAATTTTTGTTAATATTACAATTCTTAAATTTCTTTTAAAAGGACGTAACTATCATGTCATGCTCTAGAAAGACATAAGTCTCATGACACTCTCTAGAAAAGTAAGCTCACATAATATGTAAAAATTAACATACAGCAAAGCTGTTTTATTTTATCTTGCTGGCATAACAAATATACTGTTTATTTTCTTTTCCAGTCTTGATTTAACAAGTTTAGTCAGTTATTCTGTTATGAATGTTACCACTCATATCATGTTTGGACCTTCTGAAATCACATAGTAACTGGTACATGACTTCACCCTCCTAAAGCCAAAGATGGCCCAGAACTGGCCCTTTCCAGAGAGTGGTGGCCCTAGCCACCTTCTGTCAAATATATTACTTTCCAATGAATGATGAAGGAGAGAGAATGGCAAAGGCAGTAATATTGGGAGAGACAGAATTTATTAGTCTTTATCCTGAACATACCATAGAGAAGTCTATTCATCATTTCATGGGCAGAAAGACAGCCCTAGCTCATCCTATGGTATACTCTCATTGTACTACACATCAAAATTCTAAACTGCATAAAATTCCATGCTGTACAGAGAAAGAAGATCTATATTGTTCCCATTTCCTTTAATCCCATATATCCCAGGAGATTTTAGCAGACTTTAAGCTCTAGAGTCATGTTCACTCACAGATGTATTTTTATTAAACAATGACCACAGGTGGGGCCCCCTGGATCAGATTTTTTTTTTTTTTTTTTTTTTGAGACGGAGTTTTGCTCTTGTTACCCAGGCTGGAGTGCAATGGCGCGATCTGGCTCACTGCAACCTCCGCCTCCTGGGTTCAGGCAATTCTCCTGCCTCAGCCTCCTGAGTAGCTGGGATTACAGGCACGTGCCACCATGCCCAGCTTATTTTTTGTGTTTTTAGTAGAGACGGGGTTTCACCATGTTGACCAGGATGGTCTTGATCTCTTGACCTTGTGATCCACCTGCCTCGGCCTCCCAAAGTGCTGGGATTACAGGCTTGAGCCACCGCGCCCGGAATCTCATTATCTCTAGGAAAAATGATGGCTATTTTTAAAATTGCAAACATGTTGCTTTCTCAAGAGGGAAATAATGTATCTTTTTATCATCTTGATGATAAAAGGAAATATATCTTTTTATCATCTTGCTGTACTTTTTGTGTCCTCTCGGAAATTTATTACAGGAAATAAGACGTAACTGTTTTACTGCTAATTACAACAGCGGGAATGCCTAAGGTTACCACCTTCTCCATTTTTCTGTCTACATGCTAACAGATTGGTCTTGTGAATAAAGGCAAGAGAAAGTGCAGCTGGACTGTCCCGGGAGTTACAGGATTAATACAGGATATATGCCAGTCCCTTTCACTCTGGGAACTAAAAGCATCTTACGTTCTTCCACCTACAGAACTGAGTTGAAAGATACTTTTCTGACAAAGCCAAGGATGCATATAAAATCTCACTGTTCATATAAAATAACTTCTTCTACATAATTCACATTTTTCTTAACGATATTAAATAAATATTAACCTTTAAACATGGTGGATGGTATTATACTTCTTCACCTTTTAAATATTTAATTTCGTTTCATCTAAAACACTCCTGAGGATCCATTATTAACGAAAATTGCAGCCAAAAATTTCTTGGAAATTATTCTATAATATCTCTATAACACTTTGCCATGTATTAGGATTAAGTCATAAAATACATTTTTATGAGATACTTATTTTGTGAGACTCAGATTTAAAAAAAAATATTGTTTCACAAAAACTTTAGGGTTATAATTCCCAAGACACAGGCTTCCCAAGACTCAGCAATCTGCAAGTTGCCCAGACAACCAGGACACAGTGAAAATAGTAAGGGTCACTCATCTCTTCTTTGCACCAAAATGGCAAAGCCAGTAGGCAGCCAATGCAGCAGAGTATTGAATTCTCATCTCTCTTTGGTGTTTTCGGAAATCCAGACAAGATTCTGTTGAAGGACTACCTGGTAAGAACTCACTGCTGCACCTGAAATTTGCTCTGAGTATAGGTACAATTCATTTGTGTGAGTTGGAGGATGCTGATGGACAGATGCAAGCCAACCCAAGATTTCAGTCACTGTTGCTGCTAAAGACAGCCTCTATGGAGACTTCCTAAAAAATAAGTAAATGTCCTAAAGAACCAGCACACTTGAGAGTGCACTCACAACAGCAGGAATGTTCTGTCTTTGAAAAATAATAATCTCAGGTAACTCAGAAATTTCAGATTTTGCTACTCAAGCTTGCAGTAGCTATTGTCATTGGTCACTTTCTATCACTGATTATCAAGACTTATGAGAGAGGAGGCAGATAGGGGCTGGTTAGGCAGAGAGAGAGGGAGGGTCTGGGAAGAGAGACAACACCTGTGGGACGACAACTGCATTGCCTGTTATGAAGCTAGCAGGAGTAAATGTGGTTAGGAACTTCCTCTTACACCAAGATCTCTGCTCAGAAGGGACTTTCCCAGCTGCCCACATGGGTAAAGACAAGGGTAGAAGGTATCCTAAAATGACCCCAAGCTCATTATAATGCCATTAGAATTGTGGTTTTAGCTACCCCCCTCCCCATGGGTTTTGCTTAGGTACTCATAGATAACCAAGATGGAATCATTATAGAAAACCCTGGGCAGGCACAGTTGCAACACCCCTGGGGGAACTTTACCCCTCCAATTAAGGCAGAACCCACAGAAAACTTCCTTGTTTCTGTCACATAAGAGACACAGAACTCAACCCCATATTTGGCACCCTATTTGGGTACTCTCTCACTTTTGAGAGCTTTACTGTCACTTAGTAAACCCTACTCTGCCTTACTCACTCTCTGGAGTCTGCATGCCTTATTCTTCTTGGCTGTGGTACCAGAACTCAGACCTCAGTAAACTAAGGAGTAAAAAGGCTGCAGCACTTACATTTAACTCAATGTCTTACTTTGTTTTTACCAAACTCCAAATATAGTTGAAGGAAAAAGAATATTTAAAAAAACGTATTTGTGCTTTCATTTGGCTTGATTTAAGTTTTCTTATGCTTGTAGTTTTCAATTCTTACAACATTTTACTATTTGTTTTCCTAAAATATTAAGAAATTAACTCAATGTTTATAATGATATATGGTTAAATTTTCTGTATACCTGGTATTTATAAAGATTTTATATATCATCTTAACTTATTTGGGCACGTATCACATTGCTATAGCAGCATGCTAAGTTGGAACCTATTTCTATACAATGTTAATAAGCATTTTTACATTTCTAACCAGATAAAATTTGAATCTGGAACTTGGGGTGATTTATATATTTTGTACTTTAAAATCAGTCTATTATCTGTTGTACTATATAATACTTGTATGTGCATTACAGAAAAATCATATATAATACAATGTATTTGTATTATAGAAAATGTCTACTATTTCTTTTTTATTTTATAAATCTATAGAATAAGTCTATCTTTTACCTCCATTACTTTTTATGATAAAATATTTATGTTCTTAATATATTAAATTATTTTTCATTATAAAAAGTAGCTTTATTTAAAATTTTCTAGGTAGCTATTATTTTTTTATGCTATAAGTACCATAAAATATTAGAAAAAGTCTTCTATGAAAAATGCCGGCCAAAAATGCAAAAGTACAACTTCTGGCTTATAGAAAATTTGGCAAAATAACCCAGCTAATATGTATGCACCAAAATAAGTATCAATAAAAAGAAATGTCCTCAATATTATACTATAAAATTTGGGAAATATTAGAATAAACATAAAGTTTACAAAAGTATTAAAAATACTAACATTTATACTTCTTCTTAAGAGAGTTGAACAGTTCATTAGAAAATAGTAATATGTGGTAAAAATAAACCTTCTTAATTTGGAAATACAAGTTGGACAGAAGGCTCAAAGAGTGCTGAGATAAAATGTGAGACAGTTAAGTAATAAACACTTTTCTCTAAGTAGATAAGTTAACTTATGAATGTTACCACATACATACTATAGTGATGCCTGTTTTTCTCTGGTTTGTTGGGAAAAATTAATATTTAGTCCCAATAACAGGAAATATCTAAACACAGGGAGCATTTGTGAAATGTGTAAGATGTATCTAGAAATTAGCAATCGTAGTTCCAGATGGGTTTAAAAATATTTCGGAAAGATACACGATGACTAAATTTTTGATGCCCCCCCCACAACTGCCTGAATCATATGAACAATGCAATTGGTAATCTAATCTATCTACCAAAAAAGTCTGAAATAGTGCACAAGAATATAGACAAAATAGCTAAGGAAAGTCTATCAAAATTTTGTGGAGAAAAGAGTGGATAAATATTAAATGTTTTAAAAAGATGTTAATCGTGTGAAAATCTAGACATAAAACACTTTTAAAAATGTGAGTTTAAATAGTGTCTAAAAGAAATAAATGAGGAAACCGAGGCATAATAATCTTTTGAACCTGGTAGGTGGAGGTTGCAGTGAGCCCACATTGTGACACTGAACTCCAGCCTGGGCAACAAAGTGAGACTTTGTCTCAAAAATAAATGAATAAATAAATGAATACTTTTTGAATAATACTTATTCCAGCAAATTGAAAACATAGTCAAAACATCCATCCTTTTGTCAAGAAAAATAATGAAGACACAGATTTTAAGAAGAAGGTGATTACATGGGAGAAAGGAAGTTGAAATGGATTTTTAAAATATAAGTGCTCACATACATAATTACATAAAAATACCGAAAATTAGACTGAAAGTTATAAAGATAAAAAGAAAAAAATATACTGGTAAAAACCAGGACAGTGATATGGAAATTTGATTTGAGAAAAACATTTCCACAATGCAAAGGGGAAGAACAAAAGGTTAAGTTGAATAGATACAGGATTTAGGTGTGTGATTAGGTGTGGGGGGGAGCCAGCATGTAGAATATGGATTTTCTTAAAGGAGACAGCACACTACATTTAATGGAAATATATTTTAAAATATAGGAATTTTTTTCCGATTATAGAAGACCTAAATCTGCAGATTGAAAGGCTATACAATACATATCAATGAAGTTATTTGTATTTAACCCTCTGTGAAACAAATATTAAGTTACTGAATTTTAATAATAAAATAAAAATTATTTTGATTTTTAGAGAGAATTTTCATATCACTGGGGGCCTGGGCTCAGTCCTACCTCAAAAGCAGAGTTGCTGGCAGGCAATGGAACAACATCCACTAAAATAATTTTGAGGGAAGATCAATATTGGCCAGGAATTCAAGACCCTTTGACTATTCCACCTTGACAAAGCAAAAGTCCTAGTGTTACCAAATCCATTTGCCATCAGAGAGTGTATCATCGTGTATTTTATCTCAAAAATTTGTTACTTATAACTTAGGTCAAATAGTAACATGACTTTGAATATCATATTCTAATAATGCCAACATTTATATTATTATATCAGAATTCTCTGATCACCAGGCTTGTACATCCAATTGTCGATTGGAATTTGGATGTTTTAAGACGTCCCAAACTTAACATTTACAAACAGAACTAGTGGTTTTCTTTCTAAATCTTACACATGACTAGCCCATTCCAAAAATAACATCCATCTCACTGCTGAGTCAGGCAAGCCAGGCGTCTTCCCTTGTGAGGGCTGCAGTAATTCCGTGTGTCCCTCACATGCTGCACCGAGTCCATTAACATATCCAAGTGTCTGCCTCCAGCACTCCTGCCAGACCCTCCATGTGCTTCCATGGTCACCTCCCAGGCAACGCCCTCATTTTTCTCGGTTGCAGCATCACAATCCTTCCAACTGCTCTTCCTCACTCCACCCTTATGCCACTATAATTTGCAAATAATTATTTGAAGAAATACAAATGTGATATTTGAAGTAAAAAACCTAATGCCTTACAAAATTTTCACCTCAGGGTAAGAGGGAGAAATAACCAAAATGTCTTATCATGGCTTTTAAAGAATTCTGAGATCTGGATCCTTTCTGCTGTCCAGTTTCACCCCTTACCACCTTTCTCCTTGCCAGCTGTGCCACAGCCCCTCTTGTGCTCATTCCATGCCTTGCTCCCTCCAGTCTGTTCTTTACACATCAATATGAATTACGTCAAGGAGTCACCTGCTTAAATCCTTTCTAAGGCTTCACTTGCTCTGAGAATAGAATGCAATTCCATTATAATTGCCCATAAGTAGCGTGCCTGCCTAAATTAGCATACTAACCAGAACTTTTTTTTTTTTCTTTTGAGACGGAGTTTCGCTCGTTACCCAGGCTGGAGTGCAATGGCGCAATCTCGGCTCACTGCAACCTCCGCCTCCTGGGTTCAGGCAAATCTCCTACCTCAGCCTCCCGAGTAGCTGGGATTACAGGCACGCGCCACCGTGCCCAGCTAATTTTTTTTTTTTTTTTTTATACGGAGTTTCATGCTTGTTACCCAGGCTGGAGTGCAATGGCGCGATCTCAGCTCTCCACAACCTCCGCCTCCTGGGTTCAGGCAATTCTCCTGCCTCAGCCTCCCGAGTAGCTGGGATTACAGGCGCGCATGCCCAGCTGATTTTTTGTATTTTGAGTAGAGATGGGGTTTTACCATGTTGTAATTTTAAAAATATTTTTAGTAGAGACGGGGTTTCACCATGTTGACCAGGATGGTCTCGATCTCTTGATCTCTGTCTCCCAAAGTGCTGGGATTATAGGCGTGAGCCACCGCGACCGGCCCAGAACATTTTTAAAACTGAAAGGAAGTGTTATCAATATTTAAACCAGGACAACGGGCATAAAAGTAAAATTTCCTGAGCATGGCAACTATATGTTTTTCCTATGCTGCAGGTTATATTGTAAGTTACAGTCTTTGTTCACATCTTGAGTTCCTATGTGATTATTTCTGGGAAGATGCTAAAACATTTTCATTTATTTAATTTCAATGTGTGTATTAACTTCCAAACTCTTCATTTCATGTAAATCTTCTTTATTGAACTTCAGATATACTTTCTGTTGGTACGTTAATAATTTAAATATTCTAAAATCAATTAATATTCTATTATACTTATGATATTATAGGCATATTCCTGCTTATTATTTTAATATTCTATGTAAGGCTTATGGACATAAGAGAAAATACTTAGGTTGATTTAACCTTGCAAGCATTAAAACAAACAAGTTTTTGGTTATCTGATAATGGAAACAGAAGCATTCACAGGTAACTTTCCTCAGTACAGCATTTGTTATATAGAATGAGTATGTAATCATTTAATGACAGGTTTCTGAGACTTGCCTCGACTATGACCTCTAGAAACAGGTATGTAAGTTATTTAAGTCAGACAGCATGTAAGCAAGTTTGAACGGTTATTTCCTATAAACTATTTTCAAGGTGAATTACTGAGAAATGTCCACATGTAAAAATGTAGAAAAAGCTTTAAATATAGCATATTTTTATATGTTTTTCTGAAAAGAATGGTTCAATTTCTCTCATTATGATACTTTTTTTCAGCACATGCTCCATTTTTTTCTGTGTCAACTCATTTGGAAAAAAAAATATCACTTACTCCAAACAAAAGTCAGAGCCAACCACAACAAAAAGTTTATATCATTTTAGTGGAGTTCTCAAAGCACTTGTTTATGCAGAATTTCAAGGCTTTGCAGTGGGTAACAATTATCTTCCTAAGTGGGTAAAAAACTACCTCATATAAATATATTGCAGCTTAAAATTACATCTTTTGGTTGCTGGTAAAGAAAGAAGTAAAACTAAGGAAACAAAGAAGCCAATATTGCATCCTGCTGCAGTCCTCTCAGTGGGCTGCGTGATATTTCTTCATGAATAAAGATGGAGTAAACCACATTTGTAGCATAATAAGAAAAGGTAATTAGTGTCATCTATTCACCACTGTTAGAATTTGACTAGAGCAATTTGATTACGTTTATCACATTCTAAACTTTGAGTAAGTTTTTCAGCTCTATAATCCAGTTAGTGGGGAAGTGTGCAGAATAAAAGTGAGCTTCCCGGTATGATTGATGAGCAAGGACTCAGAGGCATGGAGCTGAAAAAAAAAAAAGGACAGAAAAAAAAAGAGAATGAAATTGTAATATAGATGCTGCCTATGGTTTTGAAGTAAATTCTCATCTAAATCAGTTTGAATCTGTGGCAAAACTTACATAAAAGTAGCAGTACTTCTTTCCAAACAAATACAAAATAGAATGTGTGTGTGTGGCAGAAGGTTTCCATGTCCATACAGAGAGAGATGAAATATGTAGACCAAATGCATTTTAAGACTTTGTTAAAACAGCAAATTGGTTTCTCATTTTTAATTTAGAATCATTTAAGATAATATGTTTTAGCATATATTAGTAACATAATAATTGAAACATGTAAAGAAAAATCTCGGTAGTGTTTAAGATACTGAATTATAAATGAGTAAGTACGCTTTCAGTCTCACACATTAACATTTTCTGGTTAAAAATTCTATTAACTTAGGTATTTTGGGTTTATTTTTAGCTCCACCATTGACATACATATGGTTCAGAAATATTTTGTGGATCAACTGAAATAGTTAGATGTGGAGCAATTCCCAGGAACACCAGAAGCTCAGGGTCATTTATGCGAATTCAAAGATAGGAGGACATGGAAAATCTTGACAGGGGAGACATTTGAAGCCATAAGACTATTGGGATAAACCAGCCAAAGCCTAGACAAAGTATGGCATAAACAACAGAGTAAGCAGGGGAAAGGTGAGAGATCACTGGCTACAGAACAGTAGCCCTGAATCAGAATTAGTAATGAGATTATGGAGATGAGCTCATGTATCAGTTATGCAGCAACACTGTCCTAAGGATGCACTAGAAAGAAACCAGCCCTGGATTCAAGGGACTTAGGATTTCAGGAGAACATACAGTAAGCCAAAATAATTTGTTTTATGAAGATATATCATGGAGAATTAAAAAAAACACACTAAAGTAGCTTGTTCGAGTTCTCCTTTTTAAGATTATATTGAGGCAAATGCTGGAATGAATTGAAGGAATTAGTGATGTAGAAATCTGGGAGAAGAGCATTGCAGACCAAAAACAGCCAATGCAAGGACACCAAAAATTTCCTTTTGCCTCCTTTCACCCAGTCTTGCCTTTCTTGTAGATGACCAATCTTCTGATTGTTATGCTTACAGCCTAGTTCTATTTGTTCTTCAATTGCATATAAATAGGATAATGTGGTACATTTTCTTTTGTGCCTACCTTCTGCACTATGATAATGTCCTTATGATTCATCTCTAGTTTTAAGTTTTTTGGGTGTTGAGTGATATTTAAGTGTATGAATATACAGCAGGTTATTCCTTCTTAAATTGAAGGGTGTACAAAAAAGAACACAAAGCTGCTATGAAAGAAATGTTTGCACGAGTATACTATGAAGCTGCCCAACTATGCAGAGGTTTTGTGGACATTTGTATTCATTGCTCATATATACAGTGGCCAAGCTGCTAGGACATACGGTAGGCACATGTTTAACTTTATCACAAAATGACAAGCGCGTTTCAAAAGTGGATGCATGAGTTTTATACTCCCAGAAACAATTTATAAGTTTAAGTAGTTCTGCATCCTCACCAACATTTGAGGTTGTCAGTGTTCATATGTGTGTGTGTGTGTGAGTGTGTGTGAATGTACTACACACAATTTGTTTAAATTAGTAAACTTGATTTTTAAAAAATTTTTTTATTTTTTATTGCGTTTTAGGTTTTGGGGTACATGTGCAGAACATGTAAGATAGTTGCATAGGTACACACGTGGCAGTGTGTTTTTCTGCCTTCCACCCCTTCACCCACATTTGGCATTTCTCCCCATGATATCCCTCCCCAGCTACCCCCCC
>CM052661.1:101664690-101710969 GCA_028533165.1 Leontopithecus rosalia
GCTTTTTTCTTGTAAATCTGTTTGAGTTCTTTGTAAATTCTGGATATCAGCCCTTTGTCAGATGGGTAAACTGCAAAAATTTTTTCCCATTCTGTTGGTTGCCGATTCACTCTAGTGACTGTTTCTTTTGCCGTGCAGAAGCTGTGGAGTTTGATTAGGTCCCATTTGTCTATTTTGGCTTTTGTTGCCAATGCTTTTGTTGTTTTGGTCATGAAGTCCTTGCCTACTCCTATGTCCTGAATGGTTTTGCCTAGATTTTCTTCTCGGGTTTTTATGCTGCCAGGTCTTATGTTTAAGTCTTGAATACATCTGGAGTTAATTTTAGTGTAAGGTGTCAGGAAAGGGTCCAGTCTCTGCTTTCTGCACATGGCTAGCCAGTTTTTTTTAAAGTATTTTTAGTTTCACAGCAAAAACTGAATGGAAATATTAGCAGTTTCCTGTATACACCCATCCCCAAGCACACACACAATCTCCCCACTATCCACATCCTGAACCTCGATGGCACATTTGTACAACTCATGAAACAACGTTAACAGGTCGTTATCTCCTAAAGTCCTTATTTACCTTAAGGCTTGCTCTTGGTGTTGTACATTCTATAGATTTTAACAAAGGTATAATGACATGTATTGATGACTGTAGTTACATACAGAATACTTTCACTGCCCTAAAATCCTTTCTTCTTCACCTGTTTATCTCTCCCTTTCCATTAGTTCTTTGCAACCACTGATCCTTCTACTGTCTCCTTAGCTTTCCCTTTTTTAGAATATCATATAATTAAAATCATTCAGTAGATTTTCAGATTGACTTGTTTTACCCATTAGCATGCACTTGATGTTCTTCTATGTCTTTTTGTAGCTGATAGCTAATTTCTTTTTATCTCTTATATTTATTGCATGAATGTGGCACAGTTTTGTTATCCAGTCACCTTTTCAAGGACATCTTGTTGCCATGTTTAGGCAGTTATGAATAAAGCTGATATAAATATCCATGTATAGGTTTTTGTGTGGATGTAAGTTTCAGTTTATTTGGGAATATAGCAAAGAGTGTGATTGCTGGGTTATACGGTAAAGGTATGTTTAGTTTTGTAAGTAACTACAGAAGCGTCCTCCACGGTGACTGTGCTATACTGTAGTCTGACAATCAATGGTAGTTCCTGTGGTGGTGTCAGTGTTTTGGATTTTGGCCATTCTAATAGGTAAGTAATCATATCTCCTTGTCATTTTAATTTGCAGTTCCCTAATGACATATGATGTTGGACATCTTTTCATACCCTTACTTGCTATCTATATATCTTCATTGGTGAGGTGTCTATTCGGTATTTTGCCATTTAACTGTGTTGTTTGTCTTCTTATTGTTGATCTGTAAGAGATCTTTCCATGTTTGGATGACAGTCCTTTATTAGATGTGTCTTTTGCAACGATATTCTCCCAATCTATGGCTCATCTTCTCATTTGCTAGACATTGTCTTTCATAGGGCAGAAGTTTTTAATTTTAATAAAGTCCCACTTATCAATTGTTTCTTTCATAGATCATGCCCTTAGTGTTGTATCTAAAAATTCAACCTTATACATAAAACATTGAGGTTTCTTCTTATCTTTGTAAGTTTTAGATTTTGCATAGTGTATTTCCATTTATCATTTATTTTGAGTTAATTTTTGTGAAGGGTATGAGTTCTGTGTCCAGATTCATTTTTTTTTCCTTGTGGATATTCAGTTGTTTAAGCAAAATTCTTTTTTGCTCTATGTATTCCCTTTGCTTATTTGTCAATCAGTTGACTATGTTATGCAGGTCTATGTCTGGGCTCACTATTCTGTTTCACTGATCTATTTGTCTATTATTTTGTCAACACCATACTGTCTTGATTACTTAAGCTTTATTGTAGATCTTGAAGTCAAGTAGTTTTAGACCTCTGCTTTTCCTTCTTCAATATTTAGTTGGCTATTCTGGGTCTTTTGTCTTTCCATACAAACTTTAGAATCAGTTTGTTGATATACAAAAAAAAAATACCTGCTGGTGTTTAATTTAATTTATAGATACAGTTGGGAAAAACTGAACTCTTGACCTTACTGAGTCTTTCTATGAAAATTGTATATTTAATTTAATTTATTTGCTACCTTCAATTAGATTTTGTAATTTCCCTCAGATACATCTTGCACATATTTTGTTAGATCTATACAAAGAGGTTTCATTTTATTAGGTGCTAATGTAAATGGTAATGCCTTTCTAATTTTAAATTTTACTTCATTATTTCTGGTGTATAAGAAAGTGATTGACTTTTATAAATTAATCTTTCTATAACTGCTACAAACTTTCTATAATTGTTTAATAATTCCATGAGTTTCTCTTTGACTGATTCTTTTGGATTTTTTATGTAGGCAATCATTTTATCTGAGAACAAAGACAGTTTTATTTATTCCTTTCCTATCTGAATACCATTTATTTTCTTATCATTTCTTATTGAATTATCTATGGATTATTACTCTCTATTCCTAGTTTGCTTAAGCCGTGTGTGTATGTGTGTGTGTGTCTGTGTGTGTGTAAATGAGTGTTGAATTTTGTTAAATGTTTTTCTGCATGTAATGACATGATCTTGTGCTTTTCTTCTTAAAACTGTTGATCTAAAGACTTAACTTAATTGACTTGAATGTTGAAAAAGCCTTACATACCTGAGATAAGACCCACTTGGCTGTGGTGTACAGTTATTTCTATATATTGTTGCTAATGTTTTATTGATAGTTTTACAGTTATATTTATGACACATATTGATCTGTAATTTTTTTTTTTTGTAATGACTTTGTTTGGTTTTGGTATTGGGGGAATACTAGTATCATAAAATGAGTTAGAAAGTTTTTCTCTGTTTTGTCTTCTGTGAAACATTGTACAAATTGGTGAACTGATCAGGGCAAGATGTTTTATGGTTTGAAAGTTATTAATAATTGATTCAAATTCTTTTATAAATAAGCCTTTTCATACAATCTTTTTCTTCTTATAAGAGCTTAGGCAGATTGTGTCCTTGAAGGAATAAGTCCATTTCATCTAGGTTGTGAAATTTGTAAGTGTAGAGTTTTACCAAATATTTATTATCCTCTTCATGTCCATGGGATCTGTAGTGAGATCCTTCTTTCATTTCTGGTATTAGAAATTTATACTTTCTCTCTTTCTGTCTTAGTTAACATGGCTAGGTGCTTGTCAATTTTATATATTTTTATGAGAATTAGCTATTGCTTATGTTAATTTTCTCTATTGATATCCTGTTTTCAGTTTTACTGATCTCTGCTCTAATTCTTGTTTTCTGATTACCTTGGACTTAATTTGCTCATTTAAAAAATCTTTTTAATTCTTGTCATTCTAGTTGATGAGAAGTGGTATCTCATAATGATTTCAATCTTTGTTTCCCTCAAAACGAATGAGGTTTAACCTTCTTTTAATGTGCACATTCTCACTTGTGATGTGTCTGTTCAAATATTTTTGTCTTTTGGTGGGATATTGTTTTAAAATTTTATTGTTGATTTTTAAGAGTTATTCATATATTCTAGTTTCTATATCTGTGAAATACATATGGAGAAATTTACTTAGATTCTCTAGTTTGGCTGTGAATTTTCTGATTTGTGTGTATGAAGAATAAAGATTATAAATTTTTATTAATTCCAAGTTATCATTTTTTATGACATTTTTCCATGACATGTAAAAAAGTCTTTTCCTAGCCACAAATCATAAATATACATTTTTCTATGCTTCTTAGAAATGTAATAGTTTGGGACTTCTACATAGGTCTACTATCCACAGTAATTTTTCTGTATGATATGAAGTTATGTTCAAGGTTTTTTTCTATACATTTACTCAGTTGTTGCAGTATTCTATTTCCTATTACATTTACTCATCTTCAAGAATTAATTAACTGTATATATGTGGAGGAGGTATAGCAGAAGTGCCACTATTCCACTTTCTTGGCCCTATTGCTAACATGTTAGAAACGTCCTTTCTCTTAGAATACTCACTCTCAGAACCCTGAGCTGTCATAGAAGCAGCCCAGGAACTTCGTTGACCAGCCATGTGGACAGGAAGAGTGTGACCCATCTTGGCCTAGACATCTGACATTTCTAAACAGGCACTAGGTTTGTGAGTGAAGCCGTCTTAGAGCCTGCAAATCCAGCCTCAAACTGCATATCATCAAGTGACTTTGTGGTCACAAAACATGGGGCAGAATAATTGCTCACCTGGCCAAATTCTTGGACCACATATTAGTGAAATAGAATCAGCTTTGTTTGTTTTAAGCCACCAACATTCAAAGTAGTTAGCAATGCAACACTAGATAACTAGAATGTAATTTGGTGCTTGGAATTTCGGTGCTGATGTAAGACATGCAGCTTTGACTTTTGGATGGGAAAACAGAAGTTAAAAGGATCCAAGGAGACTGTGTGTAAATAGCAATTATATTTGACTACAGATAACGACAACCTAGTTTTGCACTGACAGAACAATTAGAAAAAATTCAGCCTATGTGGAAAATAGAAAGTGCATCCAATGAAATTCATGAATTCAAGGATCAAACTAGGGAAATCCCAGAATGACTTAGAAAATATAAGGAGAGAGAGATAAATTAGGAAATGACTACTTAATAATGACTCTTTTATCATAGATTGAGACAAGGATCATCAATAATGCTAAAAGTGGCGATTGAGAGTTTGATTCGATTTAAAAATTTTATATTTCAAAAATATCTCCACACAAAGTATATACTATAAGCACATCATTGTTATGTAATAATTTTAACACTATTGTTAATATATTCTTTACAGTGGAAAAATAGCAGACACTGTCTTAAACGACAAATTCTAACTTCCTGGGATAAATCCATATTGTATGCCACCTAATACCAAGAACTGAGAGGACTACATAATTATGTTTGTGGTTTTATGGCTTAAGTGCATAAATTATGAATTATCATCACAACCCTTTTTGAGTAGTTGGGTGAAATAAGTTGGGTTCTGTGTATTAAGTGGCAATAGGAGGTTGATACTAATTTATTTAAGTTAAAGTTGACCTCTGAATAGATAATAGAATGTCCTTGTTCTTATACAACTAATGTATTCAGATAAAAGTGATAACTTATCAAGTTATATGAAAGTTATAAAGCAGCTGTGTGTGCTATTTCTGCAACTTTTCTGCATCTTTAAACATACTTAAAAATGAAAACCATATCAAAAGGAGAAATAATAGTTTTGGCTAGAGGATTGTTGGCACAGAGATGGAGCTACTCTGGATCTATGTGTGTTAATTTTGTAGACTGTTTTTCTCTAATAATAACTGTCTAGAGTATTTTTTATTTAGCCAGCCATATTGGACCTCTGTAGAGTTCAGTTAGCACCTGTAATCTCCCAGGGTTGCTAATTAAAAATATCAGTAACAAAATGCCACATTTTAGTATACATTTGCTGATACAACCACTTGAATACAGAGTTGGATTTTGATTTCAATAAGAATCTTGGAACTGTGAGATAATGTGGAAAATACATACATTTGTAACATGCCTTATTTATCTTGATTCTGTAAGGCTGGATTTTCTATACTGAAGGATCATCTTTATTAACAGAAATCTGAATTCATGGGGCATGGAGAATGGCCATCTAAATCATTTTACTTAGAGCATTGTGATTAAGAGATTTTTATTTATTATCAGTTTCTCATAACTGCTTTACATTCTAGCACCAAGTGTCCTAGACTTACTTTGTCTTTTTCTAGCCCAAGCCTAAGGATAAGCCATTTCTCCAAATAGATCTTGTTCTTTTCGTAGGGAATGGTATTTAAAAACCAAGATTTGGATGGTAATTATACCTGTTGCTGCTAAGGTTTTATTGTTTCGAGCTGTCTTAAGCTGACTTTGTCAAGAAACATAAATATAAATAAACAAATACACATACGTATAAACAGAAAACCACATCAATGTAATTGTATATGTATAGACTAGATATAATCCAAATCTTGTCTAAACACCCTGAGTGCAGACTAATACCTCCCACTAAAATCCGACACTATGCTACAGAAAATGAGCCTTTCTCATTTTCATATTTATACCTGCTTTTTCCAACTGTGAGAACACTGGCATGAATTATTCTCAAATGCATTTACTTGTGTTTTCCAGCTCCTCTGAATTTAACTAAACTTCCAGCTGTGCCAATCTAAAACTTGGCCCTGAATAAGAAAAAGGGGGAGGTTAATGTGTAAAATAAAACACACAGAATAGAAGAAGCTGAAAAGAGAATGGATACGAAACATGGTCCGAAGATTTGGAAGAGTGGAGACTCTGATCAAATGCCTTTATACTTGAGATTATACAGTATTCCCAATGTTTCCTCTAATGACAGTTGCGTCATAAAGAACGCACTTATTTCTCTGGACTTCATTTTCCCCATTTGTGCATTGAGGAATATAAACTGGAAGACCATTCAGCTCTTCTTTTGATATAAGTATCTAAGCTTGGGAATTTTATTTTAACCCCATCCATCCAAGTGTGTAGAAATAAAACACGACAGAATGCCTATTAATTATGTAAATATTTTCAAATTCGACATTAGTGTCTTCTGGTTTTTCTAGAAGACACTTCAACAAAAAAGTAAGATTTAAATTTAAAATTGAACTGGACTAGCCTGTACATTAATAATTTAACAAAGTACATTATTTCATGAATGCACTTTGTTTTTCTGAGATATCATTAAGGAGAGATGCAGAAAAGCAGGGATGAAGGCAATTTGAACATTGCAAGGCCTTTAATTGCATGAGCTCATTTGCTCCAGATATTTGGCTGTGGCTTTCACCCAACCATTTGCACATCTCTTCATGAAACAGCAACCACAATACATGATATCGAATATGACTGTGGCAAAGCAGAGTCATTCGCAATGGCAAAGAACACCTGTATTAAATTTTTCCCCATCTCATATATTTATGTATATAATATAACCCATATTTAACTATACATATTTTAAGTCATGTTACAAACTCTTTGACTTCAGCATTAAAGGAGTATTCTGACAGTGATCAAAACACCTAAGATCTCCCTTACATAAGATATCAAGCTTTTTATGCACAAAGCTTATAAAATAAATGCATTTAATTTTTTAAAAATAATAATTCCTGCTCTTGCAAGAACTCCAAGTGTGTTAATAATGAAGAAATATCGGGCTTACATAGTCCAAACAGACAGATGTGCAAAGTAAATCCTGCTGAGAGTGTCTAGAAAAATGCAAATTGTGAAGGAAGATGATTTCCTTTTCACTCTCTTAGACCTATTTTTTTTTTTACAAGCAGGTCTTTCTTCTTGCCAACCACAAGGGCAAGGGAAACATTTATTCTTTTCAGCCATTCCCACTATACTTTCTCAGACCATTTAGAAAATAGCTCTGTGGGGAACTTACACAATAATGTTCTAGTGCTTAAAGAGAGACATTTGCCAGTGCTGGCATTTCTGGGCATGATATCAAATTGCATTATGTTGGTGGGCACAGAGCTTTCTCCAGCCGACAGTGGTAGTAAATCATGATGCCTGCCCAGAGAAGTAAATCTTTGGATATATTTTGAACGGTGTCAGGTGCTTCTCCGAAACCTTTGTTGCATCACAGTAATGAGAACACTTAAAATCAGGTATACATACACACAGTTTTATACAAAATATCAGCCAATCATCTGTTTAGAGGGTTCACAGGTCCTGTGTTTACAAAATGAGACATACTTTTCCCAAAGGTTTAGAAAATAAAAATAAAAGTATAAAAAGATGTTTCCTTTACAACGGAATAAACATTCTGTGGTTTTTCTGGTTATGCCAAATACAAAATTTCAACAAAGTAGCCTATCTTCTCTTTCGCTGTTTTGTTACGTTAATCGATATCAGTGCAAACATAAAAAGCCAACCATACTTCAAAAGTAATCACGGCCATATATAATCTAGGTACATGCACATTTAAGCAGAATATATGTGATTTTTTTATGGTGGTTGTTTTTTTCTATGTCTGATAGCATTTATGTTATCCATTGCATATTTATTGAGCACCTATTAAACGCTTATTGATCCAGGAAATTTTCAAAATATTTTATTTAAAGTTTCCTTCTTCAGACATCATAAATTATAAGCATTAAAATTTAGTAACTAATGTTAACTCATGGCATGAATAACTTATTACACATATGATTTTATCAAGGGTAAAGTAAAGTATTTGTAAACATCCTGAGGACTCAAAGCCCATTTTTAGAGGTTAAAATACCATGATTTAGTTCTCACGTCATGTCACAGATACAGAACTGAAAAGAGAATTCCATTCATGTTTATAACAAAAAAAATGCTAGCCCAACTAGTGCTCATGTCTCAAGACAAATTACTAGGGTAATTTTTGGAGTAAAATAGGTACTTACAGAGAAAAAATAAGTTTAGTTACTTGGGACAAATGCTAGCAGATCTTATACGTTATAGGTTGCATTTTGTTCCCACGAAATCCATATGTTGAAAGCCATAAGCCCAAGCAACTCAGAATACAAACGTATTTGGAACTAGAGTAATTGCACATTTGATTATTTAAGTTGAGATCGCATGGAGTAAGGTGGGCTCCTAATCTGTATGACTTGTGTTTCCATAAAAAGAAAACCAATTTGAGCACAGACACAGGGGAATACCAGGTGAAGACAGAGGGATGTGCTTTCACAAGCCAAAGACCTCCAGAGATTTTCAGCAAACCACCAGAATTTCAGGGAAGGGTGTGGAACACATATTTCCTGGAGATCCTCAGAAAAAATACGATTCTGAAGACACTTTGCTGTCAGACTTTTGGCCTGCAGAACTGTAAGAAAATAGATGTCTGCTGTTGTAATGACCTCTTCTGTAGGGTCCCTTTTTTTTTTTGGTTTTGTTTTGTTTTTTGTCTTTTTGTTTCTTCTGCGGCTGAGGAAAACTGGTATATTATATGTTGTGGTCTGAATGCTCCAAACATTCATGTGCTGAAACTTAATATTTGTTGTGGTGGTTTTAAGAGGTGGAGTCTTCGGGGAAGTGATTGAGTCATTGGCCTCAACCTTCATAAAAGACTCTGTGCCATATACAAGCACTGAAGGGAACTGACTTAACAGCTTTTGCTCCTTTTGTCCTTCAGATCTTCTACCATATGAGGACAAAGCACTTGTTCCTTTGGCCCCTCTGCCTTCCACCAAAGAAGACAACATTGATGGAGCAGGCCCACATAAGACCACAGACGTGCCATGCCTTGGTCTGGGACTTCCCAGCCTTCAGAACTATGGGAAATATATTTCTGGTCCTTAAAATGTGTGTAGCATCAGGTATTTTGTTAGAGCAGCACAAATGGACAAACTGCTGTACGCCAAATGCAGGGTAGTATGAGAGTGTGAGCCTCCTGGTGTTCATGGATACAAAAGGGTTCTCATAATCAGGCCAGCCTTCCCACCATGCATACAGACAGCAGCTCACTGAGAAGGTGCTCTAGAAAGGTGCATGGGGGAGGACACTGTAGAAAACTTCTTTGCGTGTTGGACACAGTGTGAGGAAGAGAAAAGCAGCCCCTGCCAAAACGTCTCCAAGACCCACATCCTCCGTTTCCATTCAGAAAAAAAGAGAAAATTTGTAACAATAAAGCTGCTGCCTTTAGTGCTGAGGGGAAACTCACTGTGGTTGGTGGAAGAAGAAAGGAAGACCAAAACTTCACACCCAGAAGATGGGCAGGAATATGTACTAGGACCAGCACTTAAGCTGGAGTATGAAGAGGAGCATTTGGGAAGGTGATATACCTGAGAACTAATACATACACTTGAGAACCCAGGTACACACACACACACATACACACACACACACACACACACACACACACACACCCCTGAGACCCAGTTATGCAAAGGCTGCCTGAGACTGAGCCTTAATCAGAAAATCGGAGGATATCCTCTGTCCCCAGCCCACACCACCACAATTAGAAGATTTTGAAGAGACACATTCTCTCTGAAGAGTAGTGCGTGGGCTGATGGGGGTGAGGGGAAGAGAAACCTGGAGAGCAGAAAGTGAGAGAAAGAAACTCTCTGGAAAATCCAGGCCAGAGATAACACTTGAACATGAGGTGTCACTGGAAGAATTTGACATTTACTGCCTGTAGGCAATCTAATGATATCTTCATTCCCAGCACAACTTCTGACTCTACTAACACAAACCCTTATACTGAAGTGATATCCAATCAGAAAACATTCATTTCACCACCTTCTGTCCTGTGTGACTTCTTGCTTTCAACAACAATATCCAGGGAGAGAGAGAGAAAAAAAGGCCTCCCAAAAGGCACAAAAAATCTAAAGAGACAAAGCAACTATCAGAATCAGACTCAGAGGTGACACAGATGTTGAAACTATCAGGTAGAAAATTTTTAATATCTATAATTAAACATTAAAAAATCTAATGGACAAGTTAGACCTCATAAATAATCACACAGGTGGTTTCAGCAGAGATAAACCTTAAGAAAGCATCAAGTGGAAATATATGAACAGATATTTTCCTAAAGAAGACATTTATGTGGCCAAGAAACATTTCAAAAAATGCTCATTGTGACTGGTTATTAGAGAATTGCAAATCAAAACCACATTGAGATACCACCTCACTCCAGTTAGAAAGGTGATCATTAAAAAATCTGGAGACAACAGATGCTGGAGAGGATATAAAGAAATAGAAACACTTTTACACTGTTACTGGAAGTGTAAATTAGTTCAACCATTGTGGAAGACAGTGTGGCAATTCCTCAAGGGTCTAGAAATAGAAATACTATTTGACCCAGTAATCCCGTTACTGGGTATATACCCAAAGGATTATAAATTGATCTATTATAAAGACATATGCACAGGTATATTTATTGTGGCACTGTTTACAATACCAAAGACTTGGAACCAACCCAAATGCCCATCAAAGATAGACTGGATAAAGAAAATGTGGCACATACAAACCATGGAATACTATACAACTATAAAAAAGATGAGTTCATATTTTCTGCAGGGACATGAATGAATCTGAAAACCATCATTCTCACCAAACTGACACAAGAACGGAAAACAAAACACCGCATATTCTCACTCCTAAGTGGGTGTTGAACAATGAGAATGCATGGACACAGGGAGGGGAACATCAATCACTGTGGTCTGTTGGGGAGTGTGGGTTTAGGGGAGGGATAACAGGGAGTGGGGGAATTGGGGAAGGATAACATTAGGAGAAATATCTAATGTAGGTGACGGAGGTGGGAGGGAGGCAGCAAACCACCATGGCATGGGTATACCTATGTAACAATGCTGCAAGATCTACACATGTACCCCCCAAATTAAAGTAAAATAAAGAAAGAAGAAAACAATTATATCTGGAATAATGGAAATGAAGTGTTCCTTCAAGAGACTAGTTACTAAATTTAACAAGACAGAAGACTAAGTGAATTTGGAAGTGATTCAGTAAAATTAACCCAAGCTGAAGTTGACAGAAAAAAAGTGGGTAGAGAAAATAGAAGAATTTAAGGAAGGTGAAATAAAAGTTCTGTGTAACTTATGCAAAATTGGAACCTATGCAGAAAATAAAAGAGAGAAGAGAGGAAATGAGACAGAAAACACATCTGAAGAAATCATAGTGGAGAACTTTATAAATTATAACAGACCTCAAAACACATACATAAGCAGCCTAAAGTAAACCAAGCAGATTAAATACCAAAACAAAGAAAACCAAACACACGTATATGAACAAACATCCATGCAGGCTTATACTATTCAAAGTGCTGGTGAAGAGTGACTTCATGGTACAGAAACTTGACAGCACTTAGCCAAGTGATTAAGGCGGACATCAGCTGTAAAAGTCATGGTGATATCATGCACCCCTGGATCTGACTTGATAGGAAGAGCACTTCACCACTAAGGTATTTATCATCAAGCCCATAACTTCAGTGTAATCATCAGACAATATCGGGTACACCCATATTGATAAATATCTCACAAAAACCGCAGACCACAACTTTTCAAAAGTGGCAATGTCATGGAAGTCAAGGAAAAACTGAGAAACTGCCAAATTATACAAGACTAAGAAGACACGTAGACACATAGAAGGCAATGTGCATTCCAGGATTGGATGCTGGAACAGAATAATGACATCAGTGGAAAAACTAATGAAATCAAAACGAAGCCCTTAGTTTCACTGTAGTATTATAGTAATGTTAATTTCTGAATTTTGATAAGTACACCCTAGTTATGCAAGATGTTAACATTAGTGAAATCTGGATGTAGTGTCTCTAGAAACTCTCTAAACTGTCTTTGGAACGTTTCTATAAATATAACCTTATTTCAAAATAGATGGCTGGACTTTGAAAAACCTGAACAACTACAAAAAAAGCCACGCACTTTGACCAAGAGAACATTTGAGATTCAGAGGACAAATTGAATACAGTTTCTGGTAGAGAAAAATCTTGAGAATAGATCAAAAGTTCATTAGGGAATATTGAATGGGTGAGTCTTGAAAACATACAAAAGAGTATTTATGAACTTTAACGTTGGCTTAAAATATTGTGTGTATATACATAATGTGTGTGTACATATATGTAAATAATAGACTCACGGTAAGATAGAAGAAAATGAAATTTAGTAGAAAGTCAGAGGATTAGTAGGTATAAATCAGATTAAGCAAATTAAAGTTGTGCTCAAATATTAAAAAGAATTGAACAAATACAAATTCACAGAGCCAATATACTGATATTCAGGCCAAACTTTAGACTAGTTTACTCCGTACTTATATAAATGTCTTAAATTCAGAAGAGTTAACCCTAAAACTTTTCTGTTCCATTTTTTCTCAACCACAGTAAGAATATATGCTTTTAATATAGTATCAAATAGAGGAAAACTTGGTTTTTGGTTTTGGGTTTTGTTTTCTTTCTTTCCCCGCTGCAAAAACAACCATTGCCTACCCTCTCACATATTACCACTCTCTCTGGAATCTAATGTGCAAGGTACAGAGGGAAGAGATATATAATAGCCTTTAAATTTTCAAGAATTTGATTGACCTTAAGCTGTCTTTATCTTCATGGAAGAAGAAACCCTGAGGCCTTTTTTCCTTAGATAAACAGAATGCATTTTTTTTCTCTCAAACTGTATAAAATACACACACGTTTCACATTGGAGTACTGCTGACAGGCTGCTCCTAATTGAACCAGTTTTTAGTTTTGCAGCTTAGTTTTGCAGAATGATGAGAGATATCAAATGTTCCCTCTAAATTGATGTTGCAAACTTTTCTCTAATAATTTGTGAAACAGATTTTACTGATATATTTACTACTAAAGTTCATTCTGTGTAAAGATTCCATCAAAACTTAAAAGATGATCAATTTTGAAACTTGTTAGAAAATATTTTTTTCTATGTAATTGTTTTATTTTTCCTTAGGGCTTCCTTAGGCTTTCTCCTAATTGGGCACTGTAAAGATGCTGAATCTGCAGCATTCAAAAGTAAAGTACATTTGAACGAAGAATGGAAATACCATAGAATCCCTGAGTATAAAATCGGTCTTGACACATCCTAATCAATGAACTTCAGATTTCAGAATATTTGGTGTAAGTCTTGCACTGTCCAGACAGTTTTCTGCACCACTTACAGTTATCAGTTTGTTTAGAAAACAGATAGTCTGATTAAGATAACATGCTGAAAGATTCAGGTAATAGCTGTTCTACATCAAACACACAAATGCACAAATATTGTACTTTATGCATTCCCATTACAGACAGTAAAATTAGATTTTCATCCATTCTAAGTATACTGACATCAGCTTGTAATTATTTGCAGAGGTTCTGACAGCAAAACTACAGTATTCAGTAAGATTAAAAGGATAAAATGTATTAGATTTAATTTTTATACTTTTTAATACAATTTATTAAACAACCCTGTTACTTGCCCTCAATCACCCAGCTTCTTTATCCCTCTCATTGTTTGCCTTGGTTTAAGAAAAAGAAAAAAGAGTCATAGGAAGAAGGAAATACTGAGAAAGCTGTTTGAACAAAACAGAAAATAGACACTGGCACGAAAAATAAAGAAAGTAATATAATTTCACATTAGCTAAGAGAAAAAAGAAGTGGCAGAATATTTTCCAAGAATATAATAAGTGTAAGAAGGGTTCTCTCATTTTAGAACGGTTTTTTTAGAGGCGCTGAGATCAATTTTTATCCTACAGACACAGTACATTCCAGATCATTGAGAGCAAGTGTCTTCATTTTCATTGTCATTTGCTTTTTAACCAGTCGAGAGTTGACAAATTTAGAAATAACTGTCAGCTAATATTTTGTTAAAGTTTTCATGAACAATTTTCAAATCTTATACTTGTCTTTACCTATACTTTTAAGGCTATAAGAATCTGCATGAATTATTTTCAACAATGAAGAACTATTGCAGGCATGCTAAAATCCTAGGAGGGCAGGAGAAAAATGCCTTATCCTTTATAATTCTAAATTCTATTCCTCCCAAGACTGAAACACAGCTAGGCTTAAAGAAAACAAAATTTTAATAATTGTGTTTATACAAACAGCCAAAGCTGAAGTTATATTTCTTCTATTTTTACAAAATATTTGTATTTTTTTGAGTTTTTAAAAAATATACTTTAAGTTCTCGAGGTCATGTGCAGATTGTGCAGGTTTGTTACATAGGTATACACGTGCCATGGTGGTGGTTTGCTGCATACGTTGCCCCATCATCTACGTTAGGTATTTCTCCTAATGCTATCCATTCCCAATCCCCCCACCCTCTGCTATTCCTCCCCTAGCCCCTTACCCCCCAGGTCCCAGTGTGTGATGTTTCCCTCCCCGTGTCCCTGTGTTTTCATTTTTCAACACCCACTTATGAGTGAGAACATGCCATGCCGTGTTTGGTTTTCTGTTCTTGTGTCAGTTTGCTGAGAATGGTAGTTTCCAGTTTTATCCATGTCCCTGCAAAGGACATGAACTCACTCTTTTTTATGGCAGCATAGTATTCCCTGGTGTATATGTGCCACATTTTATTTTTCCAATCTATCTTTGATGGGCATTTGGATTAGTTTCAAGTCTTTGTTATTGTGAATAGCACCAAAATAAACACATGTGTGCATGTTTCTTTATAATAGAATTATTTATAATCCTTTGGGCATATATTCAGTAATGAGATTACTGGGCCAAATAGTATTTATATTTCTAGATCCTTGAGGAATCACCACGCTGTCTTCCACAATGATTGAATTAATTTACACTACAACCAACAGTGTAAAAGTGTTTCTATTTCTCCACATCCTCTCCAGCATCTGTTGTCTCCTGATTTTTTTAATGATCGCCATTCTAACTGGTGTGAGGTGATATCTCAATGTGGTTTTGATTTGCATTTCTCTCTAAAGCAGTGACAACAAAAGCCAAAATAGACAAATGGGATCTAAACTTAAGAGCTTCTGCACAGCAACGAAACTATCAATAGAGTGAACCAGCAACCAACAGAATGGGAATGAAAATTTCGCAACCTACATATATGACAAAGGGGTAATCTGCAGAATCTATGGAGAACTTAAACAAATTTACAAGAGAAAAACCACCACATCAAAAAAGGATATGAACAGACATTTTTCTAAAGAAGACAGTTATGCAGCCAACAAACATGAAAAAAGCTGATCTTCACTGGTTATTAGAGAAATATTTATACTTTTAAAAATAAAATCCTGAATCCCCTTTTTTTGGAAATCCTTTGGAATGCAGCATTTCTCTTGAGAGGCAGTGCAGAAATTGTAAAGATAAGCCTGTAAGCTTTGGAATAAGTTAGTATTCTATAAAGAACTCCTTCACATTTAATAAACGTGCACAGTAGGCACGTCATTTTACATGTTATACATGTTTCCTCATCATCCAAATAGAAACAATTAGAGAGCCCGATTTTCAAGGTTCTTGTTCATGTATCCAGGACATCTTGCTACATCGTAAGCCAACAGCACCTGTTTAAATTCTGTTTTACTAGAAATGTTGCTAAGTATCTTTATAGTTAAATCTATGCTTCATTTAAAATATTATTATGCCAAAGTAATTGATTTGTCATCACTATTAAGATATGTTATTGACAAATTTACCTCCAGCCCACCCTGTATGTGGTCACTTTCAGCTTATCATCAAGTGCTGGAGGCCACAGAAGCCCAGTTATGCCTCATCATCAGGTCACAGGTTTCTAAGTGGTGGCCTATCCTTGCCATTTTTAAAATTCATATAACAAATGAATTAGTGACTAAATGAAGAAACGTGAAATGATTATAAAGCAGAATGTCAGAGAGAGTATTAATTGTTCACCTTTTCCTCACAGTTTTATGGTACTTTGACTTGTTAAGTTTTGTGTAAGCTAGGCAACTTTCAAACCAGAATCTACTGAGATAAATGTCACTGAAAATGGCCCCACTTTTGCGTTCTACCAACTTGTTGCTTCAGATACTTCTTGGAAGAAACAGACCAAAGATTTCTAAGGTTTACATGAAATCTGTTTGGGTGAAATCGATTTCAAGTGTCTTTGACATCTTCTTCCTAAGGAGACTCAAGATGAAAAAAGATCACAACATTCCAGCCTGGACTTCATTATGCTTCAAAGGGCCCATGATAATCCTTCCAAAATTTATATAGACTAATTCAAAGACATCCTTCCTATTTTATCACATATTTCACTGTGAATTTTTTTCAACCATCTACTTTCCAAAATACAGTTTTTTAAAAAAACCTGGATGACTCAGCACAGTTCTTCATTATCAAAACTTAGCAGTAAGGAAAATGAATTGACACAAAATTCCTAACTCCAGACAAAAATATAAAGTTTAAAGAGACAAGTGGACTTATTTCACTTCAAAGATGTGGCTCAACACACACACACACACACACACACACACGCACACACACACACACACACAAGTACAATGCCTAGTTGTAGGCAGAACTAGTGTGCTGTTGGGGATGGTGTTTAGAAATAATTATGTAACTGTGTGGTGTATGTTTTGGTATTTTGTGACCAATATAGTCGTGGTCAAAAATGAGGCAAAGATGGTCGAACTCTAAAACTTTGGGACAGTGCATTTCCTGGCATGGGTAGGGGCAGAAACGCTCCACTTCCAACCTCTTAGGGTCCCAGCTGGGTCTGAGGATTAAATGACAAAAAATAGATTAATAGGAGAAAAGCGTAATGCAAGTTTTATGTGGCATGGGAGCCCTCATAATAAAATGAAGGCCCAAAGAAGTAGTTAAAGTCAGTTACTCATATGCTGAATTGGACAGAGTAGCAACTTGCAAAGAAGCAACTAAATGATGCAGGGAGGCTTAAAAAATAAGAGTTATTCTAACAAAGCCTATATAGTATTCTCTCAGTTTCAATTTCTCATTTTTGAAAATAATGATATTGCATTGATGTAGTATTGGAGGGTGTCTTTTGTGGGGGAATTGAATCTTCTTTCTCTTAAAAACAGTACAAAGGTCAAAGTGATCATTTTGCACTTTGTTTTCCAGGTGCCTTTAACTTAAATAGTCAATGTACCAGAGTAACGTATGTTAACCCCATCACACCTGCGTACATTCCTTTGCACCACAATAATAAAATCCTCCATTACTGCCAACAAGTTTGGTTTCGAAGTTATTTTCAGGAGTTCAAGCACCTAAAAGTTCCCCAGTTACTGTCACTGTATCCTGGACCTTCTCCCAGGAGAATACCACTCTCATAGGGAACTCACCGTGCTGTCTTTTGCTCAACGCTCAGTGCAATTGCTAACTGGAGAGATAGTCATATGAACTGGTGCTTTAAGGCTAATCAAAGTGTTTTTCTGATCTTTACGGATGCATTTATTTCAGTCTCTTGACTAAAAGAGTAAAACTGTACAAAATTTTATGCCTCTGTATTTACTGGGGAGTGGAGGAGGGAAAGGGAGTAAGGAACAAAATATTTCTTCCTTACTACACAACTAAAAGGTTTAGCCAGATGCTGTACCTTAGAAATTAATGGGCTTCAGTAGGATCACTATAATATTGATCATGATTTTATTTTCAACCACTGCTTGAAGAAATTTGATAAAAATAACCTAGAAAAGTTGTTTGCTCAGTGATCTTTAAATGACCTTTGATTTGGGGCTGATTGTGAGTATGAGCCAAGTATGTGAATAGTACATAGAGTCTCAATTTGTAATGCTCTTGGAAACTTTAGCTTTTACCACTATACAGAGTCAATGAAAGCAGGTCTGTTCTCCTGCCTACACAGAGATATCAATAGATAAAAAAGGATTATATTTTAAGACAGCTTATATCCTGCCTTAATTTAATGTGATAAAGATTTTAAAACACTCTAAATGAGTAAATTTCCTTCAACAAAAGATAAGAGATATAAATATCCTCCTTTAAATTACTGTGATCAATTTATTAATGCAAAGCCAAAATTGTAGCAAAAATGTCATTCTCGGTAGTAACAGCATGAAAAAATGCTAACTATAAAAAAGAAAACTCTCACATTTGACATACCTAGTACAGAATTCACCCAACCAATGAAAATTGGTTGCACCTAGTCAGTGCCTTTACTTAGGTTGTCATACATTTTCCAACTACTTCCCTAGGCAGACAGGTGAGAAACCACATTGCTCAAGTTCACAGAGCCTAAAGGAGCACAGCTGTGCTTGTCCAGGACTGAGGTTTGTTACTGCTAACATCTTTGTTAGCAAAGGCCTACATCCTCCCTAGTCTGCTGTATTGTGTGAACTCTGGGGATGCAATCAGGGTTTGTACAGGAACAGATACAGCTCCCCCTGCTCTGAAGGAGCCCCCTCACTGTGCTGTCCCTAGGGCTCCTGTGGCCAGGTAGGTACAGATTGGCAATCCTTTCATTTTTGAAAAAAATCATACTTCTCACAATATTCTGTCAGTCCCACGTCCCACTTGTTTGATTTTCCAAGGCATGAAAATTTGCATTCATTAGCAACATTGAATACCAAGACAGTAGGTTCTTATCAGAAATACTTCGATTGCTAACTCTATGGATTCTATTTTATCATAAAATATTCAAGTTAGGATATGCATTTATTTCTGTGCTCCACAGTTCACAAAGTCCTAAGTTGCAGAAAATTTCATGGTAAAGAAAAATATTTCACAAACAAACTGTTTCCTTTTGCAGTAATCTATCATTCAAAATAGAAGAAAGGATTTCATTGGAAGAAATCATAAGAATGGTAATATTTCCTAGCATGAAATAACAATAACTAGGCATGTAAAAAGTGTCCCATATTTTACCTTTGCCACATATTTCAACTTGATTCTTTGAACATTAACTATTTGAGGATTATTTCCAATTAGATATATTTTCACAAATGATGGATACTAAAAACCTAGCTTCAGCAAAACATTGAAGCTTTTAACCAGAAGGCTCAACTGACCTTGGTTGCACTGTTATAAATTAAAACTACAATTTTGTAAAAATTCAGTATTTAAATTTCAAATAGTTACCCAGAATATCATTTATCATGGAATCTATATCATTAAATCATGTTGTTAAAAATCACAACTGAATTTTGTCCACAAAAAGTACAATAACCTTTGACTACAAATGACGGTACCTTTACTTGCCTTCTCCTATTGATACTGAATAAGGATGAAATAATGGTTTTAATTTGTGTTCTTTTGCTCCTGGCTCCTTCAGTGCTTTCAGGATTTCATAATGAATTATTAGTGCATATGTGTATTAGATCAATGTTAGGATTTTTCCAGAAGAATGTAAAAGTAAAAATATGCCTCTCACTAAGAGACCTGAAAGAGTGTTTTGCAAATTATGTGACCCACAATATTAAATTGATGCATATACAATACTAGAACATTTTCTTGCATTTCTCAAGTGGTTATTAATATTGGAAAGCATTATTACCATCAAAAATGTGAAGAAATCTCTGTCATTGGTAAAATTATGTATTGCCCATCATATTTGTTAATATTTGGATTATTTTCTAATTAATTTAACATGAAAGACTATGATAATAATAGATATTTATATTTAAAAATATATTTAACTTCTTATCTTTTCCCCATGACTAGCTATATCTATCTGAAAAGGCTTTTAGCCCTTTTAAATCTGCATTGTTTAAAAAAAATCTGCATTTTTTTTAACACGTGTATGGATGGGGAATAATGACTGAAATTTTTCTGATTCTTATGTGTGATATGTGTGTCTTAATTCACGACTTTTGACGACAAAAGACTTTCCCCTGTACCCACACTGCTTATAATCTGGGGAATTCTAAGCATGTGCAAAATGTTACTATTATATATACTAATGTTGAGCCGTTCAGTAAACAGATCCTGGTTGTATAGCAACTAGGTGCTAGTGGTAACAGTAAATAAGATGAAGACTACTTATGGAAATTTTGGGGTCCAATATCTGTTTTCTTTTGAACTCCATCTGCTCTTTTCAGACCATCCTGTTATAAATTTTGAAACTTTGTGTGCTTCATTGATACATTTGTTTCTGCTGACATAAAGGTAGTGAATACTTTTAAAACCTAAACCACTTTTAGGTAAGAGAATAGGTACAGTGAGAAAATACCTTTAGGATTACTAGAATTTACCTGGTCTGTTTTAAAAGGTTTATGAGGTACGCTTGGGCTTAAGACTCTTAGAAACCCTATTAGGTGTTTCTGAGGTCTCAACAAAGGGTCTTACAAATATATCCCTGGGATCTGTATCTGAGGCCATTTATGACTTGGAGAAAGCTTTTTTCAGAAAGAAAATGAGGATGAGAAAGTTTTATTTTCAAACCTAGCATGTCTTCATTTTTTTATATTTCCTCTCAATTCTCCATTAAATCTGTACAATTCTGTCTCAGACTGATCTCTTTGCCCTTATATTTTATGACAGACAGCTAAAAGAAATGATTTGGCACTGTCTGTCTTTTTCTTGCAAATATTCCCAGTCAAATCGTAAGACACCTTTTCTGTTTACCCTGCCATTGATGGTAATCATGGGCCAAACTTCCCAGCAGTATAAAATAGCCTCATTTTTTCCCCAGCCTTCAATAATATCTGCACACTCTCCTTCAGCTCTTCCCCAACAGTCTCCTTAAGTCTGTCCAGATTCCACCATGTGTCCTGTTGAGTTTCTTTCAGCTTCTGTTTGCCTCTTCATCCCAGTGTCAACGATGTTGCGTTATTTCTATCATTGCTGTATTCCACTTCTGGGTACCATATTCAGTTCTAGATATCTATTGATAACAAACCGTCACAAAATAGCTAACTTATTATATCTTATGCATTAATAAGGCAGGTTTGAGCAGGTCTCAGCTGTACAAATCTTCTGTTTGACGTGGAAATTCACTAGGGTCACATGGCAATATTCTCCTAGCTGTTCTAAAGAGTTCGTATAAAGGTCATAGTTTCCGTGTCCCTGCAATCTCCTAGTGCAGGGCATTTTTTTTTTTTTTTTGCTGCAGGTGTTTATGTCTAAGCTGATGCCTCCACAGCAGTTCTAAAATGATGTGCTTTTCCTGTAAGAGCTTGGTCATCTCCAGATGATGTGTTATCTGAAAGGACCTGTGCCACTTTTTTTGTTTGTTTTTCTGCTTTTTTGTATTTGTTTGTTTGTTTTCTATAATCAGGGTCTCTCAGTCATATGCAATGGTAATAGTTCAAAAGCTGATTTTGTTTGTTTGTTTTAATGCAGTAACTTTAACTCAGAACCCTAAGTGTTTACTTTGCAATTCTCCTAATTAGACTTGCCATCAACTCCACCTGAAATATTTTCCAACCCGACATATCTTTAGTATATCATAAGATCATCTGGTTACATGGTGTACATGATGGGGCTGATTTTCTAATTCAACTCAGACTTGTTGCAATCAATTTTTCTTTTTTCTATTTATTTTATTTTATTTTTTAAATTTTTTTTTTTGAGACAGAGTTTCGCTCTTGTTACCCAGGCTGGAGTGCAATGGCGCGATCTCGGCTCGCCCCAACCTCCGCCTCCTGGGTTCAGGCAATTCTCCTGCCTCAGCCTCCTGAGTAGCTGGGATTACAGGCATGCACCACCATGCCCAGCTAATTTTTTGTATTTTTAGTAGAGATGGGGTTTCACCATGTTGACCAGGATGGTCTCGATCTCTTGACGTCGTGATCCACCTGCCTGGGCCTCCCACAGTGCTGGGATTACAGGCTTGAGCCACTGCGCCCGGCCGATTTTTCTTTTTTATTCTCTCTCAAATGTGGTAATCTTCTCTACCACGTCGCAAATGGGTCAAACAATATAGGCAAGTCTAGAAGATGTTACCGTTACTGCATAATATAAATTGGATTATCAAGAATTGTTCTTTCTTAATAGTCTGATGAAGTTACTTTTCCTTTATTTGGAGACAAGATTTTTACTTGCACCAGACTTCTGAACTACGACTACTAACTTCATGGATACAACAGGCCCCTTGAATTCTGTAAGGTTTTCTCCCACTCTCTGGAGCTTGTTTTTTGTTTCAAAACCATCAACACCTTTGTGTCACTTCCTGATCTTGGGTTCGTATCTGCTTGGTGTCTTTCACAGAGTAGATCCTTGTGAAATCTTGTGGTGGACTCTCCCATACAGATCATCTCTCCATTATCCAACATTGTTTTCTGCTACTTTATTCACATAATTCATTTTTATACAATCTCTTGGCTCCTACTGGTACCTGTCGGCTAGGACCTGAAGCTTCGTCAGGATATATTTAATTTCCTCCCAACACTTTATTGGTCTGTTGCTCATGAGGAAAGTTTGCAGTAGATCCTGAGCGAGACACAGATGGTCTTTCAAGGCAGAGACAGTTTGTCTTCAAGAAGGGCTGGCATAGGGAGGAGAGGTCATGAGCGCGTAAGGAGGAATGTGCTGTTGTGTAAGCCTGATAGATTCTAGAAAATCTGTGGTTTCAGTGTTTTAGGATGCATCAACTCAGATATCCTTAAAACTTTCTATGTTTTATTCCTTCTCAATCCGGGATCCTTATCTAGACCTAGGAATTTTCTGGAGTTGAGAACTGTACCTTCTCAAATTTTAGTGCAAAGGGTCACTCCGACATAAGATGTACAAAAATATATACATAGAAAACTATAAAACTTTATTGAGATAAACTAAAGTGTAATTGAATAAAGGAAAAGATATATCTAATTTATGATGATATACTGAGTCAATATTGATAAAATGTCAGTTCTACTCAAATATATCTATAGATACATAGATGGATAGATAACTTTTTTGGTAGAAATCTACAAAATAATCCTAAATTTTGTGTGGAAAGTGCCTAAAATAACTAATAACCACCAAAAGTTGTAAAATATAAGAACAAAATTGAATAGTTAAAATGATCTTATTTCAAGACAACAGTCAAGCAATGCTCATCAAGAGCTTGTGGGATTGGAATAAAGTTAGTTCAAAGTTCAACAAAACTGAATAGCACTTCTGCACTTACATCTATGTGAACAGTTCATTTTAGATGAACAACAATGCAATATGGTAGAGAAGGAATATGACATTCAGCACTTGTTGCTGAAAAACTGGATGTTTATGTTCATGATAATGAATTTTGATTCATGTATCACACCTACACAAATAAACTCGAAAATCACAAACCTAAATTTAAAATTTAGAACACTGTTGTTTTTTTTTTTTTTAAAAAAAAGCCATAGCTTGGTATAGACAAATATGTTGTAAGTATAACACCAAAAGCATGATTCTTAACAGAGAAGATATAGCAAATTAGATTGCATCAAAACTAAAAACTTCTGCTCTTCAAAATAAAATAAAAAGTTCTGCCAGAGACTAGCAGAAATATTTGCACTACATACATATGATAAAAATGAATCTATAATGTGTAAAATTCAGTAATAAGTAAGCAAACAACCTAATTATTAAATAGGCAAGAGGTTTGAATAGATATTTTACCAAATATATAAGAATAGCATATAAGGACACAAAAATATGTCTTGACTTCATTAGTAATTACAGGAAGGAAAATCAAAACCACAATGAGATGTCGCTAAATCTGTTTAAGAAGACATATAATTAAAAATACAGACAGTACCAAATATTGGTGAGGATATAGAAAAAGTGAAAGCCATACATGGCTGGTCAGAATGTAAAATGTCATGAACTACTACAAACAGATGGACCGTATCTTTTACAAAACAAAACAAAACAAAGTCCTAAACTTGTGACTTCCCTGAAAGGGCCACTACTCCAGGCCCACGTATCTAAGAATAATGAAAGAACATGGCATACAAAGACTTGTGCAGAAATGTTCAACGCACCTTTATTTGTAATAACCTGCAAACAATAAGTGACCAACAAAAAGTGAGTGGATAAACAGATTATGATACACTTAGACAATAGAATACTATGAGGAAATAAAGATGGTTGAATTAAATTATTGTTACACAAAACCTGAATGAATCTCAAAATAGTAGGCTCCATAAAAGATGCAAGACAAAAATACATAAGCTGTATGATTCCATTTAAAGGAAACTTTTAAGATTGAAATTAATCTGTAGTGGCATATGTTTATTTCTAAAAGTGAAGTAAAGAAAGAGAAAAGGATGGACTTTATACAAGAACAAAAGAAAATAAATTTGGGTGATGAATATTTCCATTTGCTTAATTACAGTAATACTTTCACTTGTGTGTGTGTGTATGTGTGCCTGTGTGCTCGTGCACATGTGTTATGTGTTTAATGTCAATTGTATCTCCATACATTTATTTAAAACTTAAAATGTCAGAAGCCAAAAAAATACTGCCTACATGAATCATTCTATATTTTTCATCAAAAAGTTACCTTTGTCTCTTCAACATTTAATTCAAAAGTTGTCTTTTTGAGAGGTTCATATTAACTGATTTTTCGATACATTCTACTTAATTTTCATGGAAACAATTAACTCTTCTTGCATTCATAGTTAATAAGCTTATAAAATATTCAGCTCAACTTCAAAATAGCAATAACAAAGTCAGCTGACATAAGCAGGTTTTGAACAAACACAACTGAATCTCAGTAAGCCGGTAACTCAACTGTTCTTTTCAATAATAGTCACACATTCTAGAGAGTCATGTAGATGCTATAAGAAGTCAGTCTTTGTTAGGCATCAGTAAGCATATTTTACATACCGATTGATGATAAACCAACAAATAATTTGAATGAAATACAATTGAGAAATGTCCTATTATACTATGGTTTATAGTCTCATTAAATACAGACTTAATACTTTCATTCAAACATTGACTTAACTTTTGTGATGCAACACTTGCTTCTATTGCTCATTAATCATTTTCACCTTTTTTAAATCATGAAAACAAATTCATTACAGTGGTCAAGTGATCAAGGAAAATTCTAGATTATCTCTAATACGTATGCATTACAGAGTTACTATTTAGAAACCATATCCAGTCAATTTTTAAAAACCTGTACTATTACACGTGGAATTGGAAATGAGGGTCATACAACATTCCATTTTTAACATACTGCTCAAATCATAAGGAAGAACCATGTATGTTAAAATAAATTTTTGAAAGCCAAATAACTTCCGGAATTGCTTAATTTCTTAAAAATTCAGCTATGCTTTGCACAAATTAATGTTCATGATTAATTCCCTGATATGATTACACTACATTGAAAAGGAGCAAAAAAAATTTTAAATCACCCATATTCTTTAAATAAAAATGCATATTTCAGTGCTTTTTTACCATTTTCAGTTTTCTAATAAGAGTTACCAGGGGAACCTCATACTAAGCCAAACCTTCTGTCAAATGTCATCATTAAAGTGAGCTAACATCACCCCTGGGATTCCTCACTTGGAGACTCTATTCATTATTTTCTAAATCTGTAAAGCTATCATTTACAGGGTTTCTTTTGAGTACTGACATAAAAAGAAACAATCATAATTTGTAAGATTGTCAGGGGAAAATACTCTTCCCCTCTCAAAAAGTGATGTTCTCAAAGAAGGGAAAGATTACAGTATGCCTCACCTATCATTCCCTCAAAAACATGGACATATATATTGTTGCTTATCAGTTGCTATCAAAAGAAAAGAAACCATTTTGAAACTAAGTCCAAGAAACCTTTTCATAACTGGACAGCATTACCTATCGATCTGTAACAAAGGAAAAGACCCAAGATGGAATTTTTTTTCCCTCATTTTATTACTCACTTCGGTGGTTTGAATTGTCTCCGAGAAAAATGCTGAGTCTGCAGGATAGTACAAATTGCCCCACTAATAAAAATTCAGAGCTGTAAAGCAGTCCAACATGCCACTAAAGAAAAGCTTAGAACAAGGAAAAAGAAGAGTCAAGTAAGAGCATGTCATTTGCTGTCTTTGATCTAATATCCTGTAACTTCCAAGTTGGATAAATAAACGAAGAAAGTTTAAAAGGTGGTGGAGGAATTTAGACAGGGCATTGTTGGGACACAGACTTTGAGGTCAGACTCAAAGTTCAAGTTATCAGGTTCATATTTTCTAGATCACTTTATCTGAATGTCTGTAAATGTTACCTTTCTTAGTCTTATTCTTTAAATTTCAAGAATGGGGATAATAGGGTTGCTGGACAGTAATCTCCCTGGGGAATAATAGAGTGACTCCAAGCTGAAACAAGTAAATGTTTAATAACTGGTAGATGCTACTTACATTATTAACATCATTGCCAAAATGTACATTAGACAAAGGATTACTCAAAGTAATCCCTTTACACTTTAATTGAATAATTTAAAAATGTTAAAATTGTTTAAGCAATAATGTCACCATACTAATTTATGCAATTAGGGTCTTCTGTAGCAAAGTACTTGAAGTGATAGTCAGTGCAAGTAAAACTGAATGCTGCCTTGCAAGGAAAGAACATCTCATGGGAAATGTGGTCACAGTTATGCAGGATCAGTACATTAAAATGTTCTTTGGATCATCTCTCTTTATTACTTATAATTAAAGATTTTAGTCCAGAAAAGCTTCAGATCATAGAAAATTATAATAAAGCTAAAATTATTTTTCTCCATCAAGGCACCTCCTTAGTCTGACCGTTGCCTAGCCCTCCAGCGTGGTCACTGCTAAGTCAGACCGAGCTGTATTATCTCCACAATCTGCATCAGGGGGAAATTCTCACGTTTTCTATGTTGTACTTGAAAATGAAGTATTCGTTAAACTTCTTCGGTTTTGATAAGATCATTTTTTTTTTTTGAGACAGAGTTTCGCTCTTGTTACCCAGGCTGGAGTGCAATGGCGCGATCTCGGCTCACGGCAACCTCCGCCTCCTGGGTTCAGGCAATTCTCCTGCCTCAGCCTCCTGAGTAGCTGGGATTACAGGCGCGTGCCACCATGCCCAGCTAATTTTTTGTATTTTGAGTAGAGACGGGGTTTCACCATGTTGACCAGTTTGGTCTCGATCTCTCCACCTCGTGATCCACCCGCCTCGGCCTCCCAAAGTGCTGGGATTACAGGCTTGAGCCACCGCGCCCGGCCTTGATAAGATCATTTTTAAGTGAGAACATTGCGAAAGCAGAAACGACAGAACTGGGAATTGTGAGAATCTTTCTTCAGAAAACAACCAAAAGCTCCAAGAGAGTCAAATAGAATGCTCTCACAAAGTGAGAGAACAACAGTGAATGGTGATAGGACGGTAAGTTAGCTCTAGCCCATCACTACTGCAGATCTAAGTTCAAATAATGCCTAAGATAAAACCAAAATTCAATTCTTTCTTCTGAGAGGTTTGGAAATAGATATAAATATATAAAAGTGACTTATTGTTTAATACTTCTCTGTATATTTAAATTCAGGTTATCTACAACTAAAATAAAATTGTGCCAAAGAGTAATGAGAGAAACCTTTATTATATTGTGACTCCTGTTTATTTACATTTAAATAATTTTTCTTAATATTCATAAAAATATGCAAGAAACCTTTATTATATTGTGACTCCTGTTTATTTACATTTAAATAATTTTTCTTAATATTCATAAAAATATGCAAAACCAAGTCAGACAAAATGATATATTAGTGTGCACAGTTCCAATTTTAATGTAATTGATAAAACTTTTTCTTAGTATTAAAATCATGCACATAGCGATGTTACCAGTAGTGGTAGTGATTTGCACCATTTCCGTTGCTCTCCCATCTGGTTTCTCAGTAACATGCTTTTAACCTGAAGTAGTGGCTCCACTATTTCCAGCTGGCCAGTGGCCACCCACCTTTCTGTTTTGGTCAGAATTAAAGGCTAATCTGAACACAAAATTGCTTAAAATTTTCAACATGGGGCGGGGCGCGGTGGCTCAAGCCTGTAATCCCAGCACTTTGGGAGGCCGAGGCGGGTGGATCACGAGGTCAACAGATCGAGACCATCCTGGTCAACATGGTGAAACCCCATCTCTACTAAAAATACAGAAAATTAGCTGGGCATGGTGGTGCGTGCCTGTAATCCCCGCTACTCAGGAGGCTGAGGCAGGAGAATTGCCTGAACCCAGGAGGTGGAGGTTGCCGTGAGCCGAGATCGTGCTATTGCACTCCAGCCTGGGTAAGAAGAGCAGAAACTCTGTCTCAAAAAAAAGATAAAATAAAATAAACACGGAAATTTGTAATTTTTTTCATTTTCATATTCTTTAAAACTTCACTTTATTTGCATATCATGACTCTCCTAGATAAAAAGCATTGTATTATTCAGTCTGAATAAAAGCTCTCTAAATACTTCAATTACCTTTTCAATTATTTTTGTAAATTCCTTCCTCATTCTCATAGTGTGTTTAATAAGAAAGAGCTTTTCTGCAATAATTATTTTATTTATAACGAGATTATCTGTAAAATGAATAGAAATGATTAGTTGTTTCAGTCCTTGAATTTTTAAAAGAAATTAATTGATATCATATTATAATCAAAACCAATATATTTCAGACTTTTGATAGCTTTTACTTGTAATGATCATTACTACATTTACTAGTCTATATAGGGGCTGTCAGTTATAATTCCAAAGTAAACCTGTGACTTGAGGAACATTTAAAAAACAGAAAAATATATAAATGCACAGTCCAGGAAAGCATGCAATTAATTTTTTCTTCCTTATACGGTAAACTTTTTTCCAAATTATGGTATTAGTACATTAGAGTAAGGCAAAATTAAAGGTGCAATAAGTAAAAGAAACTAAGAATTCGTTTTGTAACACAAATATAATTTTAGATTAATTTAGTTAAATATAATGAAGTTAGTAAAAGTAATAAAGTTTTGAAAAACATTAATTTAGGTAAACTTTATGTTCTTTGTATTTTGCCATAATTGTAAAATGGAGAAATAAATATTTATTAAGGTTTAGTTACATATATTTTTATGTAAAATGACTTTGAGAGTTGCATAGATGCCTACGAACAAACTGATTCCTGTGAAATACTATCCCACTATCAAACTTTACTCTGTTTCCCAATCCTTGACATACAAGGCAGCTCGCCATTATGAGAACAAGCTCTAGATTAGACTTCTGAGACTTGACTCAACATCCTCTGCTCATTATCTGTAGGATTTGGAAAAATAATTTAACCTTTCTCTGCCTTAACTTTTTAAAATAAAATCATCATAATAACAAAATCTAGCCTTTAAATTTGTAATGAGGATTTAATTAGTTACTAATTAGATAAAGTTCTTAGAATGATGATTGATTAGTAGTAAGCATTTATGGCAATATACTGTAATTAACTTCATTTTAGCCCAATCTTAGGATAAGCGAGATTATTTATTGAAAAAACTTTTCTAGAAAACCTGTATCAGAGTAAATGATAGGGAAAAAATGTCTAGAATTTGTATACAAGTATCCATTATTACCAGTGGCAAATAAACTGCCTGTTTCTCAATATTCTAATGATATTTTATTTATTTCTTAATATTAGAAGAAAATAATTTTATTTATACTTGCATTTATCAATACAGTTAAAATTTTTGAATAATTTTAATACAATTATCTGAATTTGCCATCCTTTTCCTTGTCATTTTGACACCTTTTCAACTGAAATCTACTTTTGCTTATTTTTGAATGATTTTTAAATTATAGCTGGACCTATATTTATCTGACTTATTTTTAAAGACTCTGAAGACCTTATCTTCCTCACATTTTTAACTTTTCTTCATACTTTATGCTGTGTTTTGGCATGTGGCCGTACTTTATTGCACAGAGGTAACACTGTTGCTCTTACGTTTTTTCTATTGTATACATTAAACATTCTTTAATGAAATATCTACTTGCATCTATTTCCAAATAATATTGGTTTATCTATCTTTATTTTTAAAAAGTCTTTATTGGATATATTGTAGTGTTAGTCTGTTCTCATGCTGTAAATAAAATCATACCTGAGACTGGGTAATTTATAAAGGAAAGAGGGATAAAGACTGACAGCTTAGCATGGCTGGGGAAGGCAAACGAGAAACAAAGGCAGGTCGTACATGGCAGGATGCAAGAGAGTTTGTGTAGGGAACTCCCTTTATAAAACCATCATTATCAGGAGATAGCACAGGAAAGGCCCTCCCCCATGATTCAATTACCTCCCATTAAGTCCCTCCCACAATATGTGGGGATTTTGGGAACTACAATTCAAGATGAGATGTGGGTGGGGACACAGCCAAACCACAATAGTTATGTTCAATATTTTGAAAGAGATAACGTTTTCTAGTAGAATTTTGTAATAAAAAATGACCAGTTGTCTAGTCACTCTGTATGTCATAAGCCATAGAGAACAATATGAAAATTATAAAACAGCGAAGTCAAGCAGTTATTCTGTAAGCATACTTAATAATTACAAAATATATTGATATAACCATACTAATACATTAAAATGTGAAAAATATATTCATATATGGAATATTTTGAAAAGTGTCTTCTGATAGATAATAAAATATAAGTTAAAATGTTTATGGCAATCATCTAGAAAAACTAAGTATCAGTCCTAAATTAGTGCACCATGAGTAACAATAGCATTGCAGACACCAGAATCATTGTTGGGGAGAGGGAAGCATTGTGGATGCATGCACTGCTCACGTTCTCTGACACTTGTACATTTCTAATGCTTAAAAATTTCTCGTCATTCTTAAACAAGAAGAAAAATGTAAGACATGAGGAAAAGTGGACAGTGTTGTGCTTATAAGGAAGGTATTGACTCTGCTTCTTCTGAAGGCAATTTCAAGAACAATTTCAGCCAAAAAATTCTGTAACACTGTCATTCAGGACAAGCCACACCAGATATCATGCCCTCTCAACGGTGTCACAATTCATTATGTGAGCCACAGGTCAATGTCATCAATAAAACTCACCATCTGTCTTTCCATCCTAACTAGATTCTTTTTGTGTTAACTGGCTGTCGAGCTCATTTGCCTGAGTGCTGCTGAAGGAATGTATTCATCCAGAAGCCATTTATCTATCACCTGCTGGGAGTCAGTCACTGATTCAGGTGTTGGGGGAACAGCAGAAAACAAAATGAACAAAAATCCCAGGCTTTATCTTATTATGGGTGAAATGAAACAAACAATAATAAAAAAGGAAATTCGTGGCCTGTATTGTACCCTGGGTGGTGATAATCATATGTCTATGTTGCAAAATAGAACAGTAAAACTGGTAAGGTTGTGTGGTGGAGGTTGCAATTTTACAAACGTAAATGAAGGAACACAAAGTGGAAAGGTAACATTTAAGCAAAAACTTGAATTCTTGGAGATAGAGTTACGTAAATCTGGAGTGGGGAATGGGTATATTTTCTGGGCTTTTCATAGAAGGTCAGGAGACATAGTTACATATTTATATAGACATACAGCTAAGTCAAAGGTTCACGAATTATATGTTTATTTCCCCCTGCCAATGTCTATTGGTATCTGAAGATTGGAAGAATCTCTGTGGTTTTTTTGTTTGTTTGCTTTGAGACAGGGTCTCACTCAGCCTCCCACATAGCTGGGACCACAGGTACACACCACCACACTCCGCTATTTTTTTTCTTTGTAGAGATGGGGTTCTGCTTTGTTGTCCAGGCTGGTCCCAAACCACTGTACTCAACAGATCCTCCTGCCTTGTCCTCCCAAATTGCTGGGATTATGGGAGCGAACCACGATTTCCAGCCTGAGTCTCTGTGTCTCTCTATTAACCATACTTTCCATCATTCTCTTCTGTTGCCCAAACAGCAGAGTTAGCCCGTTGCCTTAGGTATTAATCAAGTTGGTTCTTATGCAGGTTTTCTTTTTTATTCAATATTATTTATTCAGTATTTTTTCTGTGGTAGACAGTATTCTAAGTGCATATCCTTATCCTCATACGATTCTAACAATCTGATGAGGGACAAATCATTATCTTAAATTTGTAGATGAACAATCTAATTGTCTTAGCTATTTATAACTTGCTCAGTTTCTAGATTTTTGTTTTCTACAACAAATGTTATCACAGTGCAAACTTGCAATGGCAAGGTTAGCTCTAGAGATTGGTGTGCAATCTGTGTTAACCACACATCATTTAAGTTATCACCAAACTGGAAGTTTAAGCATCTGAGGCAAATGCTATAAAGTTTATAAGGTTGTGAAAGAAGAAAGTAAGCTTTGAGGACAATGTAAGAATGTTACTGAACATTTATAATAAATAATATAATATTACAGAATAGTGAAATGGGTAACATTTTATCATAGAAAATAAATATCAAGTCAGTTTCTGCTACCCTAATAGCCAAAATGACTATTGTCAACAAAGGAGACTGGTTTCAGTAAATACAAGAACAAATGCTCTCTCTCTTTTTTTATTTATCTCTATATATGTATACACATATGTACATAATATGTATTACATATAGATAATATATAATTACACATAATTTATAATTTCTATATATCTAAATATATATTTATAAACCATATATAATATAATGTAAATAGATTATATAATTATATAGATTATATATAAATATTTGAAACATACTATATAAAATATAGACTATCTGTAAACATTTTTAGTGACTTGTACGTTTCCAGAGATGGTCTAGGGGGACTAGTATTCAAAGACTTTTACGGTAATTCCTGTGGCATTCCAGATAGCTTCCAAACTTAAGTCTAAGTCTGAGCAAAACACTGTGCAGGAAACAATGAAATGAGTTACATATTTGTGTCACACACACACACTTTACACTGGGAGTCATGCTCTCATCAAGGATTTTTTATACGTGCACCCTTATTTAAAGAGTAGTATACCTGCCTCCTACTGATAACTGAATCTGCATAGTTGGGGGGCCATGAACATTGACTGATTCTTGATTTCTGGGTATATTTTCTTTAGCAAAAGGAAGGAGAAAATGTACAAGAAACTGATGAAAGGAATGTAGGAAAAGCAAAACTCAGTCATGCAATAGCATTGAAAGAAGAGTATCTACTTGTTTTCTTCAGGCATTGTTTCTCTCGAATCTTTAAGAATGACACCAAAATTAATTTGAGGTAGCTATATTCTCTAAATCCTGCTGATTAGCTATCAGTTAACCACTCTACACTAGAGAAACAAATGATGCCCAAATATAAATGACATTTCAATCTTTTATTGTATTTTCAGTTCCCTGTTTGGATTTCCCTTATTATCCACTCTCTCTTAAAAAGATCTTAGCTTATACTTGTTTATGTCTATTAATTATTTTGCTTGAAGATTATTCTGTTTTCTTTCTCTTCATGTAAACGAATACATAGTGGATAGCAGGGCCTATGAATTCAAAAAACCTCAACTCATCCCATCAACTAATTACGTTGCTATGTTATAGCAACTGAAAGATGTATGCAATAAAATAAGGAAATTCGAGTCTTTGAGAATTGCTGTCCCAAAAAATAATTTCCACAAATGGAAATTTAAAAGATAGGTACAATCAACTAATTATCCAATGTGCTTATGGAATCCACAGAAGGTGTTCGTGAAAAACTACATCTTGGCCAATGGAAAATTCCATAGCGCAGCTATGGTGTCTTGGCATTTTCCAGTGGGTTACCAGTTTCTACTTAGACTTTGATTTATATTTTTGCCTCTAATGTCACAAGTTGGGAAGCGTGGAGAGAATAAATGAATAAAATAAAATTCAAGAAAGAAAAAATTGACATGGCAAAACATAGTAAGATTAAAGGGATGTCTGCAGACCCAAAGGGAGCCTCCGTCTTTTCCAGATTAACAAGAAGCAGTGTGTGGTAGAACCCATTTGCCATCCAGCAAATTCTCAACGTCAAGTAAACAAATATCATTGCTTAATAAGCATCAACCTTTAAGGAGTTGAAATCTAACACTCACAAAAAGTCCAGATCAAAAATTGCACAAAATTAGAATACGTTTAATAAAATGTGACTATTGGTAAAGGCAAGGCAATAAAAATCCATGTGGAATTTGAAAAGAACAATTCTGTGTTTTATCACATTCTTAAGCAGGAACTTTTTAACCATTTTCAAATTTCAATTTTTATGGGCACATAATAGGTGTCTATATTTATGAAGCACATGAACTGTTCTGATACAGGCATGCAATGTGTAATAATCCCATCATGGGGAATGAGGTATTCATCCCCTCAAGCCTTTATCCTTTGTGGTACAAACAATTCAATTACATTCTCCTAGTTATTTTAACAGGTACAATTAAATTATTATGGACAATAGTAACTCTATTGTGCTATTACATATAGGTCTTATTCATTTCATTCAACTTTTTTTTGTTCCCGTTAACCATCCCCAAATCATCTTGCTTTCTTTTTAAAATATCCTCAAAGAACAGCTCAAGGTGGTATTCAACGTCATCGCTAACATTTGGGACCTGCTAAGGGTAATGATGACTGTGAATCCCACGGTGTGAATTATCATGTTAGCAGAATGGCCCCATGTGTTCTTTCCCAATCGTACCATATTTGTGCACTTACACCTTATGTGCTTTGTATTCATACGCAGAAAAAATCAATCTTATTTTAATTCTGATTTTTCTATCATTTTCAAAAACAAACAATATGTCTGAAAAATAACAGGAGGGCAAATGCAGTATACTTCTGTGTTTCTGATTAAAATAAAATGTATAAGATAAGGACAAGAAAGAATATCTTCTGTAACACTGATTTTATACTGCAAAAATATTAAAGGTTCTCATGTTTATTTGCAATGAAAATACTATCCATAATGTTACTGTCTTACTCTGCAAATTAATGCATTTCTGCAAAATGACTAAATTTTATTTCTGTTAAGAAAGATTAAGTTATATGAAAAGAGTTCCTATGGTATAGAATCTTTTAAATGGTCATATATTTATGGTTTAAGTTTCAAATTGTAAAAGAATGAATGGAAGATGTTAAGAAATAGCTATCCTAGCCAGTCAGTATGCGATTCTGAGTCAGGCTAAGCCTTCATATAAATTTCAAACACATTATGTTTAACCATATAAAATATGGCTAACACGTTTTTTCTTTATTGCATTTATTTCAGAAGGTAGTCATGAATTTTTCCAAATGTTTAGAGTTGTTTGACGGAAACACACTCTTTTAAAAGGTTTATTTTTCAAGCCATTGTTACTTCAAGTGAGTTAAATGCCAATTTTGGTTGAGAAAATACAGCTATAAATACAAAAAGGCACATAAATTCATACTCAAAAGCCAGATGAACTATATTAAATCCAAAATATTATCAGTTTTATTCTTTTGAATATGTTTCTAAATATGATTTGTTCAAAGATATTGTTGAAATCCACTTTCTATTTAGACGGAGAAAAAGTTCTTATGGAGAATACAATACTGCAAAATTGCTTTAAATTATACCTACTTGTATATCAGTATTTTGCTAGGAAAAATCAATGGCAGCAGCCCATTCTTTATAATAGTTTCATTAAATATTACGTCTTGTTCTGATTTTTTTTCTAAAGATAAAAGAAAGGAACACTTGTATTTTGTTTAGATTGTTTGACTAACTACCAGCTTCAATTAAAATTCTTAGCTAAAAAAAATAACTTAGCTGGAAACACCCACTCTAAGGTCAAGAGAATAAAAATAAGATATTACTTTTCCTGCTCTAAAGCCATAGCTGGAGTTACTGGAGTTACTTTGGTACCGTAACAGCTGGCACATTTATATTCTGTTATTATTGTCATTCATGTATATACAAAACTTGAAAAAAACACATAGAACCTATTTTGTTAATTTAATGATTTAAATAAATAGTGATAAGAAATATATTTGCTCAGAGATTTGTTCTCAGGCATTCTCAATATATCATCTCAGTTTTTAACCACTAAAGCGATAATTTTGGTTAGTTTTTAATTTAAAACATATATTGGATTCTAGTGCTGTTGTGGGCAATGGTGAAACTGTGTTGAATTACCTAACTGTTAAACAAATGGATTTGGCCTCTTTAAGTATAAAATTTATAATTCATATAATTATGAAAGGTATAATTTCATCATTACAAAACAACCAATTAAGCAATTGGATAAAGCAACCAATTAAAAAATTTTGCAGATAATTCTAAGATGGAAACTCTGAGAATAATGTCACAGAAAATTATGTTGTGCTGTACGGCCTTCATGTACATATCAAACATTGAGGCTGTTTGTGCTGAAGATTAGAAAGACTGGGAAGAAATTCATCTGAGAAAGTGATGATGGGACTGCTGAGTGTCGGAAGGAAAGCAGGAGGTGATGAAGCAAGTGGAAGCTTCTGTTTCAGGAGAACAGAGTACAGGGCACACAGTTGCTATCGAAGGGCCAGTGAGCATAAAGAGCGTAGGTTTGACTGCGGTGTGAGAAAACACTGCACAGTCCCTAGAACCAGTAAGCCAACACCAGCCACAGTAGTATTTTGATCCTTAGTCAAGCGCAATTGTAATTCCAAGGAAGTTTTTGTCATAATCAAACCTGCATTTTGAAAAGGGCGTCACAACAGCCATGTAGAAAATAATAGGTAACAATCATTTGCTCCAGAGTGCTAGAGCTTCCTAGGTGGGCAGGTGACATCTAGGCCAACAGGTGACACATTCAGTCTCTGTCACTTCCCAACTTGGAATAAAAGTTGTTCAGGAGGTCTGGCTTCCCACACTGCTTCAAAAAGTGACCCATGATGCATTTTGGAATTACAGGGGATTTAATCCACATGGAGAAATATTCGGTCAAGGGAAAGTAGGGAACAGAGAGCAGCTAAAGTCACGAATTCCCTGTTTTCCCTCTTTCATGTGCCTTCCAGAAAAGTTGAAAGCCATCAAATTTTTTATAAACTGAAATCAACAACACTCGAGATACATTGCATATGGAAATAAACAGGGAGAAAGGTTAAGTGACAGAGAAGACAAAGGTAACATAACAGACAGAGTTAACACTGGGCAGGACTGGCTTGTGGGATGTAGTAAGAAGGACGTCTTGGACATGCTGAATTGAGCTGGATGAAAACATGGATTTGGAGTGTGGCAGATAGGTCGTGGCAGGAGACACAGAAGTGTGCACCTGCATATATGCAGTGAATTCAGCCCTCATGCCTGGTGTCCCTGCTTAGGGTGATGCAGGGCAATGCCCGAAAGCAGTCAGCAAGGAGTTCCAACTTGCACCGATTCAGTGCAGCCTGATGTTGCTGCACATTGTTCAGCACCAAAACAAAAAGACAACTTGATCCATTAATTAATTAAAATCAAATCAAATAAATAAAGAGAGCACAATGGCATCTCTTTAAGTATAAAATTATCAGTTAAGAAATTTAAGTGAAGGATATAGGGGTGTCTGTGCTTTCATTCTTCCAGCATTTCTCTAAGTTTATTTTATTTAATAAAAAAAAGAAAGAGAATGTAGTTAACCTTAAAGCTTACTATTCTGCTATAAATTTAGAAGCACACTAAAAATGACATCGGTTTTATATATATATATATATATATATATACACACACACACATAAACATATATATGTAGGCACACACACATATACACATACATATATATGTCTAAAATCAGCCTGGTAAAAGCAGTTTTGTTAAAGAAATGGTGATCTGTTTGAGTGTGTGGAAGATGATATGAAAAATGAGAAAAAAGATATTATAGAAAAGTCTTTAGAAAAGTTTGTATCACAAACTTTTCATTATGGTATTTACGTATCTTTTAAAAACTAACAAATTACTCTAATAATTCAATGTTAACAGAAATATTGTCACACATCATAGAAAAGACAATTTGACGTTGTAGCCTGATATATAAATGTTTTAAATCTGTGAAATATTTTTGTATAGTTGGCAATGAAAGCAACCCTGTCCAAAAAGACAGAAAAGCTACATCATTCATATTATATATGCCCACCATACAACACATATCAGACAAACCTTTTAGCAAAGTTACAAAAGCCTAATATATTCAAAGTAAAATTAATTATATGTTAGAAGATTTACTGTTAGAGTATCCCAAAGACAAAAGCTTTTGAGAAGAATATGATTAAGAACCTTCATATTAATAGACCTCAGAACTAGCTGTTTAAAAGACAGGTCTATTCTAATAAAGATACCAGTTTCAGCTGGTGTCTGGTCAATGTCTAACCACATATTTTAATAGCTACTTAATGAGTAAAATAATACAAAATGTCTTGTAAGCCTTGGGAAGCAGTTGCTGTATTAAATGAAATACTTGCATTTCATTACAGTGAAATGTAATGAAATGGCATTTAGAAAACCTGTCAAAATTCATATAAAAGGCATTGCCTTGTTTCAGTTATGATTTCTTTAATAAAAAATCAATCCTTATAATCAAATATATTTTTATTCAAATCATTCAAACAAATTATTTTGAGCAATGAAACATCACACACTTGCTAATAGTAAACCATGACAGTTTAAAAGAGCAGTGTCTAAGCATTCCTTCCCAATCAGGCAATAAAACCAAATAGCAAAATTAAAGTAAAACATTCATCTGTCAAAGACATTATATTTTGAATACAACATAAAACATCTAAAGATAAATTAATCATCTGAAAACATGTATTATAAACTTCCTTATCTCTCCACTCAATGTTTATTGTGTAAACCAAAAGAGTTTAGAATTCTACAGATGCCATTAGCATATAACCTTACAGTTTTTACCAGGTTAAACCTTGTCTGTCGTTTATAACACCTTGAATAAGCATTAGTATAAAGAGAAGTCTTTTATGCCAAAATCGTCTGTGATAACAACCTCTCACTCATTGACTAAAGACTCTAATTTAAAATAAATGGGAACACATGGACATAGGGAAGGGAGCACCACACACTGAGGTCTACTGGGGGAAATAGGGGAGGGACAGCGGGGGGGGGGAGCAGGGGAGGGATGGCATGGGGAGAAATGCCAAATATGGGTGAGGGGGCAGAAGGCAGCAAAACACACTGCCACTGTGTACCTATGCAACTATCTTGCATGTTCTGCACATGTACCCCAAAACCTAAAATGCAATAAAAATTTAAAAAAATAATAAATAAATAAAAAAATAAAATAAATGTAAGTCAATAACTGCAAACCTAAAGAAAAATTCTAGTCACCCCCACCCACAGCAGCCATCTGAATGGACACCTTCTCTTTGCCAAGGGCATTCCAAAGTTAACGGGAAAAATATAATTATTGGATACTGGGCTTACTACCTGGGTGATGAAATAATATTTACAACAAACTTCAGTGTCACATGTTTATATAACAAACCTTCACATGTACCGTTAAACCTAAAATAAAATTAAAAAAACGAAAGAAATTAAACAATCTTCATTATACCCTTTTCCCTTTGGGAATTCAGGAAAAGTTGAGCAGCATTAACATCAACAAAGATATTAAGTCTGATTAACATCTACAATTTATTCTCCCTGAAGCTTGTTACTTGAAGACTTCATGTGCATGATAAAACCTTGGTCTCCACAACCCCTTATCATACCCATACATTCCATTCTATTGATAACGTTCCTCTCATATTTTCTAATACAAAAGTAAAATTAATGGCCTAGCTACTGTACTCAAATCCATCACCACCTTCACCTCAAGATCATGCTTTGTATGAACTGTTCTCTAACCAGTGATTGAGCCCAACAGGTAAGTAAGGCAAAGCCTTTCCTGTGAGACAGAAGATTCCTTGAACATGGAGCTTTGGCTCAAGGACTCTCATGGCTTTGACAAAATTTTGCTAGAACTACCCTGCAACCTGCAATCCCGCTTAGAAGTCCGACCACCATCATGGTCTGACAGCTAATGTAGCCTGCTCCACTTCCTTCCCTGTTTAATTTCCTAGGGCAATACCCCAATATATTGCTTGCAACTTAATTCCATCTTGGTGTATGCTTCTTGGAGGACCTGTACTGGTGTTGCACTTGTGACATAGCATCATGAAACATTTTATAACTGAGACTCTTAGACCTACAAATCATTTCAGAAATTATTCCATTTTACACAGGTAAAGAGAAAAAAAGAAGAGGAGGAGAGCCTGAATAAATTTTCCAAGTACTTACAGTTATTGAGAAAATCCAGGACTAACCGCACTAATTGTCTCTTTATTTTATTTCAAATCTGGTAACTACATACTACTGCAAGGAAAATAAAAATTGTGTCCTAAAGCTAAGAATGATGTCCATATCATCTCTGGAAAGAAAACCCACTGTCATTATTACAGCATTAGGGATTGCTTTAAGCATTCCTATAACCAAGCTACTAATATGCCACTGCCCAAAGGACTTCATGAAGAACTTCATGAAGACTCTGCTTAGGGACTCTGTTCCTTCTTAGTTAGTTCCTAAATAATGGAACCTTATTTTTTCTTAACACCCTGAATACATTTGTCACAAGAATTCTGTTTTATTTCAACACATTCATTACAATACAGTCATTAAATATACAATTTTCTCATTAAGGCAGTTTTCAAATGGATAGTCTCATTGCCTCCTAAATAAATACTGTAATAAAACAAACGTGAGTCTTCTAAAAGCAATGATACCACTATAAACCTGCTCATATTGACATTCATTCACTATTCCCTCCTTGAGTCCAACCAAAACATGAGAAGCTAACTTCACCTTAACTGTTTTCCCTCTGGTGTTCAATATTCATTTTAAAGTCTAATTCTCCTTTCAATGACAAAACTCCACAGAACAAAGAGAGAAATAAGTCACTTTTCTGGAAACCAGCTACTTTTCTCTATGACATGCACTGTCTTATTTCCAACAGTTTCCAAATACATAAAATAAGAGGAACACTTTTTATGTGTTTTATAAAGCCCCTCATTCAGTTTTATTCATGAGAATTGCAACAAAAAATCTACTTAATTAAAATATCCATACTTTCTGGATAAGAACCATATGTTGTGTAATATAAAATAAGGAAAAATATATATTTGATACCTGTCAAAGAATATCACTAATGGTTATAATATGAGAACTAAATTCCATCCCACAAAAATTAGCTTCTTATTTTGAAGTTTCACTTAATTGTCAGTCATTTCTTAGGCATAAAATGGAAAAATAAGGAGCCGCTGAAAAAAAGCCATAATATTACATAAAACATAGTATACATCCTGTAAACTATAATACTTTAAATAAATACATAATTATAAATAAAACTATAGTTCTTATGGGTAATATGCACGTTTATAAGTTTGAACCTAGAAATGGTTGTAAATAATACTAGAAGGGGAACTTCTCACTAACTTGAAAACATATCCACCTGATATTTTCCTAATAATTTTGCCTTAATAACTCTAATAAGTTTGGCTTCCTAAATTTTATTTAATAGAAAACAAAGGAAGCTATGGGTTATCCAGAATTTAGTGTGCATCATATACTGAAGTGTGGATATAAATTATTTAGCTAAATTCACGCAAAATCCTATGATGCAGATAGTACCATATTCATTAACAGATAAAGACAACAGTTATCAAAGATTTAAGTATCTTGCTCCAATTTACGCAGTTCCTTTTCTGTGTAGTTTAGATATAAATGCATACATTTCTGATTATATGCATATTGTCTCAATTTAACAGTGATTCTAAGATTGCATTCTAATAATGTACTATTGTTCTTCTAATAGTTCTGAGAATTTTTAAATTGTATGCTTTTGAGTATAATATAAAACTGTTTAAGCATATTCTGAATCGTGGAAATGACCACCAAATACCTTAATCCTGATACATTAATCTAGCCCTTGTGTTTGCACCTGTGTTTGTGATCACAGTAAGCCAACTGATTCTAGGTCATATATCTTAGCTCAACTGAAAATGCCATCACGGCATTTATTGTTCAAGTGATCATTTCACATCCAGCAAACCTTAAGCAAATAATGTTAAATTTGTAGCAGAAGAAAGACACCTGCTCATTACAAGAAACAATGACAGCAATGTTCACATTTCATTAATACATTTTTTATTATTATGAAATTCTTCTATGCTGTGTATCAATAGTTGATTTCTTTTATTACTGAGTAGTATTTCACTGTATGAATATGTTGGTGCTGGTGAATCTATAGGGGTCTGCAGCAACCTCAATTCTTGCTTCCTCAAAATAAATAATTCCACCGAGGAGCGTAGGCAGAAAAAGAGACCGACTACGGCAAGTTTTAGAGCAGGAACCAGGCTTAGTTAAAAGCTTTAGCCAGGCACAGTGGCTCATGCCTGTAACCCCAGCACTTTGGAAGGCTGGGGCCGGTGGATCATTTGAGGTAAGGAGTTTGAGACAAGCCTGGCCAACATGGTGAAACCCTGTCTTTACTAAAAACACCAAAAGGAAAAAAAATTATCTGGGCATGATGGCTCATCCCTGAAATCTCAGCTACTTGGGAGACTGAGGCAGGAGAATCACTTGAACCCAGGAAGCGGAAGTTGCAGTGAGCCTAGATCGCATCACCACACTGCAGCCTGTGCAACAGAACAAAACTCCATCTCAAAAAAAAAAAGTTTTAAAGCAAGAATGGAAAGGAAGAAATAAGGGTACACTTACTTGGAAGAGCGCCAAATGGGCAAGTTGAAAGACAAGTGCGTGGCTTAACCTTTTGACTTGGGGTTTTATAGGTTGGCATACTTCTGGGGTCTTGTATCCCTTCTCCCCCGATTCTTCCCTGGGGCCAGCTGCTCACATGCACGGTGGTCTGCTAGCACTTGGGTGGTGAGCATGCTGTGTGTTTACTGGAGCTGTACGCATGCTTACCTGAGGTGCTCTTCCCTTTCCCGGCAGAATGTCCCTGAAAGGTCATATACCAGTTAAACTCTGCCATTTTGCCTCTTAATGGAGAGGCACATGCTGGAGCCCACTCACCCAGCTACCAAGATCTTATCAGGAAGCTACCGATCACCAGCTTCAGGTGTTTCTAATCTCTTGGGAAACTGCCTTTCCCTGGCACCAGCTGCAACCAATTGTTATTTTAGAGAGACAGTGTGGTAACTGCCTGACCATCACTTGATGGTCCCCTGACATTCCTGGTGTGGTGTGGTGGGGCCCTCTCCTGCCCTGCTCATGCCCGAATAGCTAACTACTGTACCAAATATACCACATTATCTATTCGTCCATTTAGTGCTAGACACTTGGATTGTTTAAAGTTTAGAATTATTATAATAAAGCTACTGTGAACATTAATACATGAGTCCTGGTGTGGAAATGATGCTTTGTTCAGATTTTACTGATTGTCTCTATAGTAAGCTTGAGGAAACACCTTTTTTCCCTCATATGACGCTCTGTGCTTTCAGTTTAACTATTCTGGAAAGTCATTCCTCAGTGGTGTCATTTTCTCCTCTTGGACACCTTTCAAAATGTTGAACATGAGTTTCTGAAGCTCTAGAGACAAGCCTGCTGCCCATTTCCTTTTCTTGCCCAGATCCTGGAACACTCTCTCTATTCTCATGGAAAACAGGCAAACGAATTTTCTAAGCTACCCTGATTCTATGCAAAACCTAAATTTCTCAGAGAGGCTTTGGGAAATATAGCACAAGTCTAGCCACAACACCATTGTTTGCAACATCAACTGTGGCTAGGGACTAAAGATGAGGCTGCCAGTTTGAAGAGAATAGAAGAAAAATTTTTAAAAAGAAAGAAAAAAACCTTTAGAAATGTATGTAAAATATTAACATAGCCATATTGGAGCAGAAGTTTTAAGAATTAGGAGTTTGTACCTAGTTTTATACTTGTGAGTTTTGGTTTGTTTTTTTCAGTTAGAAGAAATTCATCAATTACTTTTAACTTTCTTAAAATTTAAATTTATTTGGAATCATCTCAAAGTATTACAGGAATTCTTATGGTTACGGTTCTTACATTCTTACATTCTTTTTTATTTATTATTATTTTTTAAGACGGAGTCTCACTCCATCACCAGGCTGGGGTGCAGTGGTGCAATCTCAGCCCACTGCAACCTCTGACTCCCTGATTCACAGGATTGTCCTGATTCACAGGATTGTCCTGCCTCAGCCTCCCGAGTAGCTGGGATTACGGGCATGCACCACCACACCCAGCTAATTTTTGTATTTATAGTAGAGTTGGGATTTCAACATGTTGGCCAGGATGGTCTCCATCTCCTGACCTCCTGATCCTCCCACCTTGGTCTCCCAAAGTGCTGGGATTGTAAGTGTGAGCCTCCGTGCCCAGCCAATTCTTAAATTCTTAAGCAAAGCTTTTGTTAAGGAATTTATGATCTGGAGTTAGTATAAATATATGCCTTGTCTGGGGGTAATTACAGAGAGATTATAACATATTTCTTTCATTGCTTTATTGATACAGCTTAGGATAGTGTGAGTCAGTACTTTTATCTGATTAATACGAAGAAATGTTCATCCATCCGAATATAGTTTTTTAAGTTCCAGGCTATCCATTCTTGTATGTTTCATATTACCTCCTGGACTTGCTCCAGAATAAGTGGTCATTCCTGAAAGCAGAAGAATAAATTCATTTTTTCACTTTCACGGTTTTAAAATACATTTTTGTACGTCTGTTATTTGGCTTGAAAATTATCTCTCTTACTTAAATTTGCTAATAAACCTAGGGCAGATAGGATGATTTTGAACTTTTTAATAAATCATAGGTAATTTGGAACTGGGATTGTCCCTTATAGAAGAAAAATGTCTTATCTTGGATACCATCTTCTTTTCCTCTTATCCAGATTTCAATTTGCAGAGAGTCTTAAGCTTTCAGCTTTCCTCCGATCCTCTGTGTTCTTTTACTGCTATTTCTCATGGTGATGCTGAGCCGCGTAGCAGGTGGTTTATGTAGGCTCAAGATCTTTCAAAAGAGCAGTTATCACATTTTTCAACAGCTCAGGTAGTATAAATTTGCTTTTCTTACAGTATCTTTCTTTTAAAAAAATGTACATTTTTGCCAACTGTAAATGGAACTCAAACCCCTGAGAGTTTAAACTCATTTCCAGGTTTGGAATCTACATTACTCAAGTGTGTTTGAAACATGCAAAAATCATTTTCTCTGTAGCTCTGGGATGTCCAAGAGGCTCCAGAACAAGATGATTGCCAGGAACAGAGAAGAATCTTTATATTTTATTCCTGAATATTTTATTTCTTCCCACTGTATTAGTCATATTTGTCCCTCAGCCTTAAGTAATTTTCGGTACCTCAGAATACATGTCATGTTTTTTAATGATTTTCATTGTTTAATCTATTTTAAAACTCTACTAAAAGAAAACTTAAGGTCATTCAACTTAATTCGTACACATAAAGAAATCTCGAAATGTGGTAACAATAGCATTTCCTATGTTTATCAATATTTAAAATTATGATTATTTTCAAAAATTTACACCTTCAAATATCTTTCATTAAATGACCACAAACAAATTAGCTTTAAGATAAATACTATTTGTGTTGTCCACATGACTAAAAAGGTACTGCCTGCCAAATAATACTTCTCTATATAAAAGAAAAACACTGGCAAATATTGCCAAGATCAATGTTTTCAGAATTCTTAAAGCTAACCATAGTATTGCAAAATATTAACCAAAGGCTAAGAAAAGATGACTGAGCCTTACTAAGAGAGAGCTTTGGTGGCAGTTCAACTTGCCCTGTTTCCATAACAGACTCCCCAACTTAGTGGTAGCACTGAGGACTATAGATCGTTCTACTGTAAGGACACATGCACACGAATGTTCACTGCAGCACTGTTTACAGTAGCAAAGACCTGGAATCAACCCAAATGCCCATCGATGATAGACTGGACTGGGAAAATGTGGCACATATACACCATGGAATATTATGCAGCAATCAAAAATGATGAGTTCGTGTCCTTTGTAGGGACATGGATGAATCTGGAGAACATCATTCTCAGCAAATTGACTCAAGAACAGAAAAGGAAACACCATATATACTC
>CM052661.1:101711069-101735036 GCA_028533165.1 Leontopithecus rosalia
GAAAAAAAAAAAGAAAAAAGCATCTTTTAGTGCCAATGTGATCAAAAGATGCTACTTTGAAATGATTAATGTCCAAAAACTACAGGTGAAGCAAAGGCTACAGGCAGGGTAAAGAAGGCCTAATTTTGGTGAATTTGGGTTATCTCAAAAATGAATACTAGAGTAGAAATTCACCACCAAAGGTCTGTGAAAACGAAGAGCTTCTCATTAAAGATCTATTAATATTTGAGGTTGATAAATTGAGGTTGAAACTCCAGCAGATTACAGTTTCATGTATAACTTGGACCTGTTTCCTAGCAGCTGGTTCTAGTTACCAGGGATGTAAATGATGGAAATAAAATTTTCGCCCTTTGGAAAAAAAAAAAAAAAAAGAAAGAAAACCATCATCCTCCACAATCACAGTGAAATCAGCAGCCTTGCAGCCACCTGAAGGGGACAGAACAAGGTTGGGGTTCTTCAAAGCCCCACTCACAGTTAATTGTAATAATATGACCTAAGGGCAGCTTCCCGGAAAATCCTACTCACCGGCTTCTTTTTATTTGACATGACTCAGAGCTTCTGCATTGTTTGTGAACAGCCTTTACCCAGGGGATTTGGAGAAAATAATCAGTAGCCATTGTTTGCCATCAAGGCTGTCTGAGGTTGTGCGTGTCACCTCTTATCCCGTGACCGAGACACTAGTTATTTAAAAATATATACGTTTTATTTGTTTCACCTTTGTATTCTCCTTTTCATTTATAAATGTTTTCCAATTAAGGATATTATAAATAAAATGTTTTATAAATAAAATCTATTTTATTTTTAATAGAAATGAGGAAATGTGCACACTTAAAATTTTAATCTTTAAATTATTTTAAAGATTGCTTTTTATTGTTACTATAGATGCATTTAATTATTGTTATATACATATAATCTTAGTGTTTACATTAACTAGTATTTATGTCATTTGTACTTTATATTTTACCCTTTTCAAAAATTACTGTATTTTATTTATATTAAGTCATGACTATCTCCAATCAATATATGCCACAATTTCTTTGCTCTTGAGTTCTTTAGTGTCATATATAATTTGATTGCCTGGAGCATTTCCTTGAATTGTGAGGTATTTTTCCATTAAGAAGACAAAAATACCGTTTTTTTATAACTTTCACATTCTAGAAACAAATATTTTTACTGGAAAGAGTTTTGTGGTTGTTGTTTTGAGATGGCATTTTGTGCCGTCACCAGGGCTGGAGTGCAGTGGTGCAATCTTGGTTCACTGCAACATTTGCCTCCAGGTTCAAGTGATTCTCCTGCTTCAGCCTCCCGAGTAGCTGGGATTACAAGAGCCTGCCACCATGCCTAGCTAATATTTTGTATTTTTAGTAGTTACAGGGTTTCACCATGTTGTGCAGGCTGGTCTCGAACTCTTGACCTTGTGATTCTCCTGCCTCAGCCTCTGAAAATGCTGGAATTACAGGCATTAGCCACCATGCCTAGTCAATGTAAAGTTTTTGAAAGTTATAATGCATACAGAAAACTCCTAAATATAAGTGTGCAACTAAATTAAACTCATCCATTTAACTTCCTTCCTTCCTTCCTAAAGTAACCATACCTCTGATACCTAAAACAGCCAATTAACTTTGTCTGTTACTGAGCTTTATAGAAGTGGAGAGAATACACTCTTTTGTATCTGATTTTATTCCATGATCGGTCTGTAGGGTTCCCCAAGGTATTGCTTGTAGTTACCATTTTTTCATTCTTATAGCTCTGTAGTTTAAATGAAAGTTTTTCCAATACACTTGATGAAATTCTAACCGATATCTCACAATGGTTTCGGAAGTTAACAATCTCATTCTAATACTAACAGGATATATGAAATGAAAATACAAAGTAATCTTGAAATAAAATCTAGAAAACTTACAATGTTTCAACACTTATGATAAAGCCATGATATTCATGAATATACGGTAACAGTTTAAAGACAGCCAGAAAGACCAAAGAAACCCAATAGGGAGTCCAGAAATAGACATCTGAATTTTGCCAATGATCGTATGATAGTCCAGTGGGATAAAGACGGTATTTTTAATAAACAATACTGGGTAATCGGTTGTGTGTATCCAAATGCAAAAATAAATTTTTATCTTTTCACGGGGTATGCAGAAACTTAAATCTTAAGTTTTATCTTAAATCTTATCTTAATCTAGGATAATAAACAGGGTTTGATATAAATGTAAAAGATAAAACCAGATTTAGGGGAGAAAACATAAAATATGACCATGATTTGGGACAGGTAAATATTTCTAATCCTAATGTATATAATGATGCTTCTGAACTTTTGTGAATATGATCATTTTAATGAGCAACAAATTATTGTATGACAAATGTTTTCCTTCAACCTTATAACGATATTTGATATCTTAGAGAAATCTTAGGTGAGTTTACTTTTTCAAACTGTTCTTTTTATGTTTGACAACTAAGAGGATTATTTCCTTATCCCTGGATTAAAAAACAGAAATTACTGGTAGAATTTCTCTCAGAAAATGCTGATTAAAACCTACTAATAGAATATTATATTTCTAATACCTGACAGCAAGAGAAACAAGACAATAAAGAATAACTTATGAGAACCCTCAACATTAAATATACAAAATAAAGGGACAAAAAATATGTGCAATAAACCATTAAAGCTTTTGGCAAAAAAAAAAAATCCAGAAATATCCTTCAAGTAGAGACAAGATAACATTTTTTGTCTCTCTTTGACTCCCTAGAAGCACTTTTGATGAGCTAATATCACGAAGATGCTCATTAGTGTTTCTAAATTTGGAGCTTCATAGACAGAAATATAATTTTACCTCATGCCCTTATCTACCTTGCCTAAAGGATTTAAACATGCCTACTAGGATAATATAAATTAAACATGGGATATTAATACATTTATCTTCGTACCCTAAATGAATGCATAAGCATCAGGAACACATATTAAATTAGTGAATGAAATGCAATTCCTTTAGAATTTTATAGACTTATTCCAGTAGCAGAAGTATTAATTTTTGTTTTTACATATAATTTTAAAATAAATAAAAAGTTCATCCAATAAGATTTATAACTGTGTCCAACCGAGTTATCTCTCTCTGATATTGCATACCTTGAAGATATGGAAAAAGAGATTATCAAATTGTAATTTAGAAGGAAAGATAGTAATGTCTTTTAGATAAGTCTTCAGAAGAGTCAATAAAAATTATTTGACCATATACATTTGTTAATAGAGAAGTCTGACAGAATTATTCTCTTCATTAATAAAAATGTAGGGAGATACAGGAAAAATATGAAATTTATGCAAACATATCGTGGTGAAAATGGCAAAATAAAAAGTAAAAATGAGTAAGAAATAAAAAGGAAGGAAACAAAAAGACAAGTGAAAAAGATAAGGGAGATAGGAAAATACAGATGACGCATCCATTCAGGATGACTATGCTCCTAAAATAAATGAAATTATAAAGTGTTTAATGTCATAAAAATAATTGAATAATGTCAAGAATGAAATAATTACTATCTTGTGTAGCTGCATTGTAATAAAAACAATAAAAATGATAATTTTTAAGGAAATTAACAGAAGTCCAAAAAGCATTTTACAAATAAAAATTGATAGAAATGACAACTGCCAAATGGGCATAGTTGTTTTAATTGCTGAAATAGAGAAAACATTCAATATAATCTCAATGAAAGCAGAGAAAAAGGCAAAACAATTAATGACATTGTGCAAAAGATAATAGATATGGAAGACAAAGAAAAGTGAATTAGGGCACAGTTTCTGTTTATAATGTAACAAACACATAAAATAAGTAAGATAAAGATTTACATATAAAGCAAATGAAAGTGTCTGGAATGGAAATAATAAATAAGACTATATAGATTTAATGGGAAAATGCTACGTATCAAAAAAGAAAGAGAGTTAAGTCGTCAACACTTAAACATATTCTGATTAAAGTATGAAAACTGTAGAATAAAGATATAGCTCCTTAGTGTCTTTGTCAGTTTTCAGTTTCTCAAGTCATGAAGCAAAGTCATATACTTCTTGTGTGTGTATGTGTGTGTGTGTTTTATTATACTTTATGTTCTGAGATACATGTGCAGATTGTGCAGGTTTGTTACATAGGTATACATGTGCCATGGTGGTGGTTTGCTGTATCCATCGTCCCATCATCTACATTAGGTATTTCTCCTAATGCTATCCCTCCCCAATCCCCACCCCCTGCTATTCCTCCCTTAAATCCCACCCCAGACCCCAGTGTGTGATGCTCCCCTCCCTGTGTCCATGTGTTTTCATTGTTCAACACTCCCTTATGAGTGAGAACCTGTGGTGTTTGGTTTCCTATTATTGTGTCAGTTTGCTGAGAATGATGGTTTCCAGTTTCATCCATGTCCCTGAAAGGACATGAACTCATCCTTATTTATGGCTGCAGAGTATTCCATGGTATATATGTGCGATCTTTTCTATTTAAAGTGAGAATTGAGAATATGATATAGCTCAATTATTACTAGAACATAAACACAAGAGCAAAATGTTTATAGAAATGCAAAAAACTGGAACTTGTGTTTGGTGGGTGTTCCATTTTGTGGCATCATTTTGTCTTCATGTGCTCCTTTGTTTAATGTTGGCTGACATTTTGGTGAGAATATTTCAGATGTTTTTAAAACAGATATGTCCAGAGTGCTTTGATTGATGAAGGTGTGCTGCAATGGTAGCTGGGGTGGAAATGAGAAACACAGCCCACACCAGGGTCACATAGATTTTCTTGTTTTCTTCTAGAAGTTTTATCATTTCTAAATGTGTACTACATTTAGATATAGATCTACTTTGACTTACTTTTTGTCTAATGTGTGAGTTCTGTGTTCAAGTGAATTGTTTTGCATATAAGCATCCAATTGTTCCTTCACCATTTTTTGAAAGGACTACCCTTTATCCATTGCCTTGCCTTTGTGCCTTTGTCAAAAATCAGTTGATCACATGTGTGGAGGTGTGTTTATGGACTACATGTTCTGTTCTATCAATCTGTGTGCTATCATTTCGACAATACAATGTTGTGTGATTACTGCATCCTTTATACAAAGTCTTAAAATTAAGTAGTTCAAGTCCTCCAACTTCATTCATCCTCTTCAGTATTGCACTGGTTGGTCCAGATTACTTGAATTTCAACATACGTTTTGTAATCAGGTTGCCAGTAGTAAAAATTCCTAACAAACAAAAGTTTACAAGGATTTTAAATGAATTGGATCATAGCATACTTTTTATAAGGATATGTGTAATGGATCCTTTCTAGAGTTCCTTGCCAGAAATAAATTTAGCATCTTTTCAGGACGTGGAATATCTTTCAATAAAATCTATGCAGGCTAAAGTGATTTCTTTTTAATATTGGCATCAATGAAGCAAATAAGTTAATCATATTTAGAAATAAATCTGGTCCTTCACTTTTTTGTATAGTTGTTAATTAATTTTTTATTTTAACACCCAAACCTGCATACACGTTTACATGCATATGTTTGTATATATTGCAGGTCTATTAGTAGTAGGTCAGATATAAGTTTTAAGTAAAACTAGAAACTAGATAAACATAAATGTACAAAGATAGAATAAAAATAGAAATTTAAATCCAAATATCAATTAAAATGTTATCACATTTTGGTTCACCAAAATCTTATATTTTGCATCAATTTGCTCTTCATATTAAAAATAATAGTCACTCATTGAGAACACGGATGGGAACAGCACACACTGGGTCCTGTGTCGGAGGTGGAATGTCGGGGGAGAGCATTAGAAAAAAAGAGCTAATGCCTGCTGGGCTTAATACCTAGGTGATGGGTTCATAGATGCAGCAAACATGGCATACATTTAACGATATAACAAACCTGCACATTCTGTACATGTACCCTGGAACTTAATTTTGTTTTAAATTAAAAATAATAAAAGTTACCTTTTTTTTTTTTTTTTTTTGAGACGGAGTTTTGCTCTTCTTACCCGGGCTGGAGTGCAATGGCGCGATCTCGGCTCACCGCAACCTCCGCCTCCTGGGTTCAGGCACAGGCAATTCTCCTGCCTCAGCCTCCTGAGTAGCTGGGATTACAGGCACGTGCCACCATGCCCAGCTAATTTTTTGTATTTTTAGTAGAGATGGGTTTCACCATGTTGACCAGGATGGTCTCGATCTCTTGACCTCGTGATCCACCCGCCTTGGCCTCCCAAAGTGCTGGGATTACAGGCGTGAGACACCGTGCCCGGCAATTTCTTTTTCATATAGTTTGCTTTACTTTTGTTTCAAGTGATTCTGTAATAGAACTGGAAAACACAACATAAGTAAATGCAAACTCCGTTATGATACATAAAAGAAGAGAGCAAGAGCAGGATAATTTGCAATGTTTTCAGTTAGTGGAAATGAATCTTTCATTAAAGCTAGAATTCAAATTTATAATTTAAAAAAATCTTTGAAAATGCACTGAAGTATTATCAGGAGAAAAAAATACAATGAGCTTTAACTTAGAGTGTTTGAGTAGATGAACATTTACAGAACAGAGAATTTGAGGATGGATTAACAATACTACGGTTACATGATTTCCCCATGTTCTACACAGAACTTATCTAGTATAGTCGTTTCTCTTAGAACTCAGTGGCGGAAAGAACTACTCTGGTTTTAAATGGTTAAACTACTTTTTCTGGTATACCTTTTGTAGTTCATGAAAAATATATTTCATAGGATGCTGGCTCTTTCCTTTGTACATAAATAGCACTTTTCATCAATGCCCTTCAGCAAGAGCAAACAATAATTGTTGAAAAGAAGTGTGCTTAAGAGATATCATGTATATAAAGGAGTATACAACTAAGAGTAGGACACAGAAACAAAGTTTTTGTGTTTATAAAGTATACTACTTTTTTTCTTACTCAAATGTGTTTGTGACCCTGTCAGAAAACTAACATGGTAACTCCAAAAATTGTTTACCCCCAGAATCCATTTGAAATTTCAAAATGTCATCTACTCAACATCTTCAAAAATCTCACCTATGCCTCATATTTAGTGACTGGACATACTGTTAGACTTTGCATCCCACAGCAACCCCTTTGGGAGGGGTTTCTGCTTAACTCTAGGTACATATGGGATTCTAGTATGCTGCAATTTTAAATCCTACACTTGTACATTGGCATCTACCTCTAGACTCTAAGGAGTTTGATAAAAGTGTACATATGATCAGCATCTTTTTTTAACCAAAAAAAGCATATTAATGACCACTACAAAGTGGTAAAAAGTATAATGGCACTGGGCATTTTTTTACTTGCGTGGCTTCTGGACTGTGTGGATTATTAAATTGAAGTGAAAATTTTCATTTATAAAATTATTTATTCACTTACATGTTCCATGTCTACCATATAAAGTACTTTGACCTTACTTCAACTTCCATTCTATTGATTTGTCTCCCGAAATACTTTTTATTCATTACTACTCTCCTTTCTTTATTCTATTAGTTTTTTCTCACACAGCTAATAAAGACATACCCAGGACTGGGTAATTTGTAAAGGAAAGAGGTTTAATGAACTCACAGTTCCACACAGCTGGGGAGGCCTCACAATTATGGTGGAAAGCAAGAACAAAGTAATGACTTACATGGTGGTAGGCAAGAGAGATTGCACAGGGAAACTCCCATTTATACAATGATCACATCTCATTAGACTTATTCACTACCATGAGAACAGTATGGAAGAAATTGCCCCCATGATTCAATTGTCTCCCCCTAGCTTCATCCTTTACATATAGAGATTATTAAAATTCAGTGTGAGACTTGGGTGGAGACACAGCTAAACCCTAGCATTTACCTTCTTTCCTTTCTGGAAAGTTCATGGTTCCTTATTCAATTATCTCCTATTCATATCCTAAAATTTCCTGCCTCTTGATCTTTGTTCCTAACTGGGTCAGCTTAGATCTTCCACAAAGCAGAAGCTGAGCCCGAATTGGAATTAGATGTAAGAGGTTCCTCAGGGTGAAGAAAAAAGGGGGTGGCCACAGGCAGGAAAGGCTTTATGCCAGGGTGCTCTCACTATGCCTGTGAGAGGAGAAAGGAAAGGAATGGGAGAGCAGAACACGAAGATTCAGGATCAGGGCAGCTTTGACAAAGCCGGGGCCCAGGCAGGCCAGCAGGAAATCCCAAAGCAAAGATTGCTGTAAGAGTGAGTCCCATAGGCAGCACAGTCCAGCTCCAACGTCTTCACCACGCTCTGTCATGGCCTTGGCATAAAGGCTGTGCTGAATCCCAAAAGTACCCCAGCAGAAAGTGGGCACCCCACTGCTCCTTATAGATTCTTCTGAAGAGATCTGAGTGCTGGATCTCTACAGCTGCTCCCATCCACCCCTTCCCCTGACAGACCTGATGCCCCACCCACTTTCAAAGAACACACCCTTCATAGTTCCTGTGGGTCTCTTCATAGCGTAAAATAAAGAAGAGAGAGACTTTTGGGACAAATTCAGTTTCCCTCAGTGTCGTGACCCATATTCAACTTATTCCTCCTCCATTACATATTTTTAACTCCTTAACCTCAGCCATCAGCTCTTGGTGACTTTCCAGGCAGAGTGACCCAAACCTGGGTATTCTGCAAATGTTAATTGAGTTATAATTCGTAAGGAAGGAACCTGAAGTGACTAAGTGAGCCAGTTGGGTTCCACATGCATCCCTCATGCCCTTGGAGTCTGAGTGTCCAGGAGGCAGACAGAGTAGACCACTTGCCTGTCCACTGATGAGGGAGTACCCTCATGGGAGACCAGAATGAATAACCCTGTAGAGTCCAGAGTTAGATCGACAGGAAGCACAGGTCATGGCATTGATGGTGAGTGAGTTTTCATACCCCACATTTTGGTTCCTTGGGTTCCATGGGTCTTGGTTTCCAAACCCAAGTATTCTTTGTTAGGGAAAATTAGTATGTATTCCATTATAGGCATGGAGAATCCAGAATTTTTAAATTGTATTAGAACTGAGTGCATGGAAGTTAACATACCTCAGGGTAATGTGATTAAACCTAAGTTGGTCAAGCTGGTCCCGTCCACTAGCTAGGTTACCAGAAGTCACAAATCCTTACCAGATAGAAATGTTTTCTATTTATTTATTCAAGATCTTCACAAATTAAGAGAAAATCAATACACATTTCTAATTTATTATAAATCAAGTATAAGACAAGCTTACGATGTGTGAGAGTCAATAGAAAGAACAAACAATACATTTTAATTATAGAACATATTAAGGACAATAAAAAAGAGCTTTATTAGAGAGATAGGCTATGAAATAACTACCTATGCTCTATTTGAAAACTCAAATTACAAAGAAACAAAAAGGAGGTTATAAAAATGGTGTTGTATATTTCACATTCGCTAATGATACCCACAATTACTGATACTCTTTCTCTGTTCTATTCTAATTTATTTTTGGAAAACCCAATTAGCTAGATGTTTATTTGGTATTGAGTCTCTGTGGTATCCTTGATAGTGAACATACAGGAGATTATTTTTTTCTCTCTGAATGTACATGAATCTAGTTTTATTTCTTTCCATCCCTGAAATAAAAAATTGCTACGTATGTATAACTTTCTTTCTCTTTTTCAGTCTTAGGTAAAATGTTTTAGAAAGTCTAATGAGAGCTTTTTCCCCTTTTAACCCCTGTTAAGGTTAGCAATAAGAATCTTTATAAAACTCTAGAAGGCTTACCTCTCTAGGTTAATAAAGATAAATACAATAAAATCTTCTGAATTGAAAAAGAACAAAATGGGAAAAATGAATACCACATGTAAATGGGAGGGAGAAAATGAATAAATAGATACTATAACTCATCATGGATCACCCACATAAAGACACTAAACTACTGGGTGTAGAAAAATAAGGCATGAACATTTAAAAATTAACTTATTACCAACAAGGTGATCATTAGAAGTTATAAAATAATCTTGGTTTAGTTTTCTTTTATTTTAATTTTTGTCTAATTAGTATTTCTTAAGTTCTCTTCATCTCAAGATGTTTCTACAATGTCTGATATTGAGCTATCCTTCTATGAATTTTCACAGAAGTAACTTGCTTTCAAGAGGTTATATAAAAAATTTAATTTTGGCTTAAAACCAGATATTAGTAATCATATGATACAGGATAACTCTTCACCTCAAATAATCAATTGCACAAGTTCTATTATTATCTTACAACCTAAGTCCACTGAAATCACTGTAATTAATGTATAAAAACATTCATATAAGTATATTCATATTGTGGTATGATGGTTTTGAATAAACTTGAGATGCCTGAAACTAGTTTACCTGACTCTTTTCAAGTTCACGTGTATATTTCAAACAAACTAGAAAATATGTATATTTATTTAGAGAGCATAGATAAAACAGAAGCATGTGCATGGGTTATTCATTTCTCTAGAGTTTTACTCCTGGCTACAAAATAGGATACTGATATGATTCTGGTGCTCTTTGAGACTGAATGTAGAGAGTGATGGATTATTGTGTTAATGACTTATCTTCTGCTATTACTTGATCGTGCTGGGCATGCATTTTCTGTGATGAATAAAAAAAGCCAGGTGTTAAGGGGAATTGGAATAAAACTGATTCCAACCCAAACATCACCAAAACAATAAAAGCTTAATTGTATTGTATTCATTTTATGCAACACATAGACCTTTTCTAGAAACAAACCCAGTTCTCTCCTCCTCTTAGGACCACCACCACACTCCTGTCCTTCAAAAAACCAATACTTCTTGACAGTTCTCTTGCTCCTAAAGTTGTTATCCCGAAAGAACCTTTCTATCATGAGCTTATTCCTGCCTAAGACCCAGTCATAATATTAAAACCTAATTCTTATTGACTCAGCTATTTTTTTCTTACCTAGGGAGCCAGAGTTTAGTAATATGCATAAAAGTATTTCTCTGTTCACATAATAATAATCAGTACACATTTATATTTTATTATTGTACTCGATATCTAATTTAATCAAATGTATTTTCATTTCTCTCAAAAAGAAATTTTAATGCTTTATGGTAAGTTGTACATATTTTGAAACCTGCTTTACTATTTTTATTTATCAAAAATAACAACTAAAGAAGGCTGATGGAGAAGAAAATAATTTTTAAGTCTATTATGTACTCTTTAATATAAAGAAATATTTAAATACCTAAACAGAATCACTTAAATTTTATTTCAGATAATTTGAAAAATTCCTTTTTATTTATTATTACCAAATATTAAGAGCTAGTTTGTTCAAATGACAATGTCTAATTTGGGAACATTAAAATTAAAATAAAACACTAACATACAGGAAAGTACTAGCACAGCTGGAAAATGTCACTGTTATTCTCCCTCCGTTACAACATAGCTTTTTCATATTTCATGTGAATATGTGATGATCATTGCATCTGTATTGCCAACCAATCATTTAGTAGCAGGTAATGGGCAAGTGTAAGCCTACTACTGGGATAAATATGGGCTAGAACTTGTTACTATGAAACCATGTGCATAACAATGGACTCAAAGCTAGAATAATCAGGAAGACGATGACATACACTAAAAAGAAATAAATAAAAATGAACAATAACAGGATAATTACTTTTCTCCATTTCTAAGAGTATTGATGAAAAATGAAAGGCCATATTTTTGACTATTCATGTCATAAAATTATAGCAGATTAAAAAATGAAAGCTCCTTGCTCATAGAGATCAAATTCTATGGGGATACACACACGTATATATTTACATGTGTGTACATTTGTGTGTGTTTGTGTTGTGTATGTGTTTGTATTCTTTCTTAAGTGATGCCTTTAGATTACATAAAAATCATTTTTATACTATCCCAAAGGACTTCATTGTCAGACTCACATAAAACTAAAGTCTTACTAGAAAACAAAATTTACTCATGAAAGGAAAGACTGTGAAGCAATACACCCTGAGTTCACTGGATGTAGCTTCCTAAAGTCCGTTTTTCTGAGTGAGGGGATAAATCACATACTGTAGAGACTGATACAGGGAAGCCACTTAGTTTTGGGGTCTTTGTGTTTTTGTAACTTGACAGCCATATTACTATAAATTCCATATACTATATCCTTTCTTCTGACAATTGTACCACATAAATCCAGAAATTTCAAATTTATTTATAATAATCAATCTAGACTGAACAGGAATGACTTTCCTAAAGCATTTTTGATGAGTACAGACCAGCACATAAACTCTTCACAATTATATTCTAGTCAGTAAATTCTAACTGCATGTTTCCAGGAGATCCAGTTAGGTTCTGTGAACACAAGTTCTCTTAAAAGGAATTTGGAGGAAAGACTTTACTCCAGTGAGCAGTTTGCAAACCAGGGAGATGCAGGCTCTTGTGTAAAACAAAGGTGACTTCTAGAGTACAAAGGGAAGACAGGTTTTACAGCAATCAGTCTGCTTGTGCAAATGAAGGATGGAAATTTGCTTAATTCTGATTGGTTGAAATAGCTGAGTTCTGATTGGTCAATACAGCTAATTTCTGATGGGCTAAGGTAGAAGAGCTCTGATTGGTTGGTTCAGAAGAGCTATGAAAGTCCCAACGATCACAAGGTGTGGGTTTTCAGGGACCTCAGAGTACATGTGTGACCCCCTAGTCAGCAAATGGTCACTTGGCCTTATAATGGCCACTGGGCTCTAATAATTCACTCAGGATTCATCTTGAAGGGTTGTCTCTTTCAGATTTACAGGTCGTGAAAGAGCACAGGCATATCTGAACTCATAGAAGGTATTTCACTAGTTCAGAGATGCCTGTGTTCTTTTACACATATGGGAAATACGGGAACGGAAGGGTTGGCAAGAGAGCCGACCCTTCCCTTCCAATATTTCAAGGTAAATCAGTGTCACAAGCTAACTGCAACAATGAGGTTTTATATTAAATCTAAAGCAAATTTACAACTTACCATGTAATTTATTTGGGGTTGAGGGTTTGGACCTTTAACCACAGGAATAATCAACATTCAAATATGATTCATAAACATTTTCTCTACAAAATATTGATTTCTCACTCAGCCATTAAAAAAAGAGAGAAACATAAAATGACAAGAAATATTTAACTAAAATAATACTGTACATGTAATCAGAAAATCTTGTGGCTAATACATAAATGTGGCTATGTGAGACTTTGAATATTTCTATTAATTGCAGCAAATACACCAAATTATTAGTAAGTCCTTCCTACTCACACAATAGACAGCATTTTCATTAAAATACATAAAATAACAGTATTTCATCTATTAATAGAAACATTGGGATTTTTCTGATTGAGAACCTTAAAGGAAAGGTTTCAGCAAACTGAAAAACTAAGGTGTCCTTATATTTGGCAAGGAAAACATTCCTTATGTATTTACTGTGGCTCTTGACACTTCACAACTTCCTACGGAGGTCATCTGTAAAGAAGGTAATTGAGCTGAGTTATTTAGTTGCAAAAAGAAGGGAAAATCAAATTAAGCACAGTTGAAATATTAATCAAAGGTATATTAAAAAGTTGAGATTTTAGTGTTATCCACTCAATGTAGATATGTTCAAGTGATGTTTTTTCATATACCATAGTCTTTTGTTTGTTTGTTTGTTTGTTTGTTTACCCTGCCAAGTTCCAGGATGCCAGGATGTAATACTCTTTCAGGCTTCTTAATAATATTAATTCTAATTGTTTATTAATCTCAAAAATTATGCATAGTAAAATCACATATGCTTTATTTGGGATTGAAGGGTTGGACATATATGCTTTTCTATGGATAATGATATTTATTTGGGTACATTGAAAGTATTTAATACATATTAGTGTATCGTAGTGTCAAGTGAAGTGGATCTTTCTTCATTGTTCAGTCATAGAAGCTATAAGTGAAATAAATCTTTATTAGTTTGAAATATAATTCTTGCTATAAATAGAGAGTAATTGTTTTAATATTACATTAAGTCTTTTGAGAAGAGCACCTACACATCTGGAAAAAGTGTTTCACCTCTAACGTTTTTCCCAGCTAACCACCCCTTAATCTTATTGGTACAGCTTTCCTTATAAATATGTTAATTTAATTAATAATGCCACCATCATTTTTGCTTTTTGGGAGTAGAATCTGTCTCTTTTTGTCAGCTTAGCACATATCTGCTTTGTAATATTTTTTAGTTAATCTTCCAGTTTAATTATCAGGGAATAATGATATTTCCCTTTATTCATTTATCTTTTTAAAAAGTAAACTACCAAATACATATGTCAGTGTTGATGAAGAAAATCTGCACACTGCTAAAGTGTAGATCAGTGTGAAGCAAAGGTGATTTAGCTCCCCAAGGATATTGGTAATGTCTGGAGAGTTAGGCTGTCACACTGGGGATAGGAGGTGGGGGTATGCTGCTGACATCTACTGCATAGGGCCCAGGAATGTTGTTAAACATCCAAAAATGCACAGCAAAGTTCCCACATGAAAGAATTATCCAGTCCAAGCTAACAATAGTGCTGAGGTTAAGTTATGCTAATGTAAATTAAGGGAAGGCAACCTACTTTAGACAACATAGAAGACCTCTCTCAGGATATGATAAATTCAAAAGATGAATAGCAATAATAGCATGAAATGAACATGGATAGCTAAAAGATAAGATCATCCAGCGCCTCAGCTATGGTGAAAATTCTTATTTAAATCTAACAGGAATTGGAAATCCTTGAAGGGTTTTAAAGAGAGAAGTAATATTATTAAGTTTACATTTTGTAAACCATTACAATAAAGACTATGGTTGTACTGTAACAAGAGCTAAAACAAAGTTGGAGTTTGTCCTAATAAACTATGTGATTCACGTAGGTATCTTGACACACAGCAGGACTAGTAGAGATGAAACTAAGTGGAAGTTGTTATAAATATTTATAAGGTAAACAACAAAATTTAGCAATAGATTTTAATATAGTGTTTAGACAAACAAAATTAAGAATGACCTCTAGGTTTTTATTTAGCAAATGAATTTGAAAAAAATAAAAATAAAAAGAAGGCATAGTGCCTTTTATTGAGTTGGAGCACACTGAAGGAGGAGAAGTATAAAAAGATGTTCTTAAAGTACATAATATTGGCAATGCTCACCAAATATACAAAGGTAAATTTTGAAAAGACAGTGGAAAATGCTAATCTAAATCTTAGAGAAGACATTGGTCCTGCAGAACTTTCTAGAACATGAACTACATGTTTTAAATGTAAGAATGGATGTGATCACATAAGATAAAGTCAGAAGAAAAAGAGGAGATGTTTGTGCCCTTAAAATTGTTAGCATGTAGAGTCTGTAGATAAAGTTAAAGTACAGAGAAAGTTCCAAGCATTGAAACAATATTGAGGAAACTGTGGCTTCCAAAGTAATCAAGCAAACAAATAAAATGAGAGTTTAGTGAAATAGAGAAGAGGTAGGCCTTGCGAACTATTGTTGAGGGCCTAAGTAAATTTAAAATGCATTCTAGACAAATATGCATGTGTTGCATTTGAAAATGGGTTTATTGTTAATAACTTTGGCATGAAACATTTTGGCCAGCTATACCTGAAACCAGACATGATTGAAGCAGTGTGGTCTCCAAATAAATTTATTACTGAGATAGATTTTTAAAAACTAGGAAAGACTAGCTTGAAACCAGAAGGCAGAGGTTGCCATGAGCTGAGATGGCACCATTGCACTCCAGCCTGGACAACAAGAGCAAAATTCTGTCTCATACAAAAAACTTAGGAGAGACTATAAAAAGATTATGAACTGATAGGGTGTGGCAGGTAGAAATGTTCAAAAGAGAGAAAAACTTTGCTTATTAGATTTATTCCTAGGTGTTTTATCTTTGTAGCTATTTTAAATGGGTTTGACTTCTTGGTTTGAGTGCCAAGAACATAATCTGGGGAAAGGACACCCTCTTGACTAAGATGTACTGGGAAATTTGGATATTCACATGCAGCAAAATAAACCTGGATCAGTCTTACAATACATACAAAAACCAACTCCAAATGGATGAAAGATTTAAATGTAGTATCCAAAATGATAAAACTACTAGAAGATGTAGGGGAAACACTTCAGGGCATTGGTATAGGTGAAGATTTTATGGCTAAGATCTCAAAAGCATAGAAAACCGTAACAAAAATTGACAAACAGGACTGTAGTAAACTGAAAAACTTCCATATAGCAAAGGAAACAATCAGAGTGAAGAGACAACCTGTTTAATGTGAGAAAATTTGCAAAATATTCATCTGACAAGGGACTTGTATCTAGAATACATAAGGAACTACACTCAAAAATAAATAAACAAATAAATCCATTAAAAAGTGGGGTAAGAACATAAACAGATATTTCTTAAAAGAAGGCCCCTAAAAAAACTTTCAAAAAATTACAAAAAAAGAAGGCACACAAATGACTGACATGTATATGTGAAAGTGTTCACCATGACTAATCATTAGAAAAATGCAAATCAAAACCACAAAGAGATATTATTTTACACCATGAAGTTTGGCTGGTAATAAAGAGACAAAATAATAGATGCTATTGAGGATGTGGAGAAAAGGAAACTCATCTACACTGTTGGTGGGAATGTAAATTAGTGCAATCGCTATGGAAAGCAGCATGGAGATCTCTTATAAAACTACAAATAGATCTACCATATAATTTAGCAATCCCACTACTGGGTATTTACCCAAAATTAAAGGAATCAGTATATCAAAGTGGCATCTGCACTTGCATGTTTATTTCAGCACTATTCATAATAACAAAGATGTGAAATCAACCTAACTGTCCATCAACAAACAAATGAATAAAGACAATGTGGTATATTTGGACAACGGAATACTATTTTGGCATAAAAAATGATATTGTGTCATTGGCAGCAACATGGATAGAACTGGAGTTAAGTTAAGTGAAATAATGCAGGCACTGAAAGACCAGCACATGTTCTCACTCACATGTGAGAGCTTAAAAATTTATTTTATACACATTTTATGCATGTAACAAATACTCACATCTATCCTATAAATATGTAAAATATGTCTCAGTAACATAAAATTTAAAAAGATAAATTTTAAAAAATTAAAAATAGTAAAAAATCAAAATATTGAAAATCACTAAAGAAAATATATTTTAAAAAGTAACAGATTTTTTAGCACAAAACAATGTAATTCAAAAAATGAAAATAATGTTTAGATTAGACAATAAATTAGGAAACTGACAATTGAATTTGATGAAACTTTCAGAATATTTTAGAATGATTAAAGTATTAAAATAAGGTTATGGGTAAAATGGTTAGAATTCAGACACTTAACATAAAGTTAAGTAGAGTTCTAATTGATAATTTAGATTGGAAGAGAGGCATTGTTTGAAGCTACAATGACTAAAAATGTTTTAGAACCAACGGTAAACAAGAGACTCTAGGTGAGGAAGTGTAATGAATTTGAAGTAGAATAGACTTTTAAAAAATTGTTCACAAAAGCCTTGCATTAAAATTCTGGAATGACCAAAGATACAAAGAAGGGTTTAAAAGTAGCAAGAAAAAATATCATCTAAAATGTGGTTTCTAGTACACTTCTTGGTGGCAACAATAAAATCCAAAAGACAGAATAATAATATTTTCCATGTTTTGGGGAAAAACAACTGTTGACTTAAAATCGCTCATCATGAGAAATTGTGTTTTAAAAATAGAAGATGAAATAAAGACAAACCCAAAGAACTGCAAGAATTTACCATTATTCTATTCTCACCAAAGGAATGTAAGTAAGATATACTTTGCCATGAATGAAAGTATCACCATAATAAGTGCCTGAGATGTAAAAATGATGAAAAAGACTCTGCATCACACAGTAAATAGAAATACACGTGCTTACTATAAAAGCAACAGACAATAATGTTGCTCTATTTTTGTGACGAAAAGGACATATATATAATGTCAGGTAAAAGGACATGTGTACTTGCAAACTATGTTAGGAAGAGTGTTGCAGGGATTTATGTTAGTCTGGGAGGAAATGAGGTAGTCAATAAAGTTACACAATGTCAAATACATATGGCAATATTTCACGAGTAACCACTAAAAGCGAAAGTATAATTTTCACAAATCTGAAATTGTAGATAAAAATAGCGGAGAAAACTAATAAAGCAGAAGATCAACTAATAAAAAGCAAAGGAAGAAAAGAAAATGACGATAGAGGAGATTCATAAATGATGTCTTAGGTATCAACAAAAACCATCACAATCACAATAGACAAAAAACGTACCACCTAGCTCCCCTGTAAAGAATGACTTGCTGCCCAGCTGTGAGGAGTGTGGCAAACAGACCCAGCACACACTAGCTTTCAGTTCATTTGGGCCTGGTATCAACTGCAGAGAGCTGCCAGCCTGAAGCAGCACGTTTCTGGGATGGCCACATCTGCTGCCTGTGAGAGACAAATGTGGAAAAGCTCAGCCATTTCACTTGTCTCCAATGCTGTCCGTCAGATTGGTTAAGGATTGAGGGGCCTGAATAACAGATTTCCTCCTTTTTTTCAAGGAGGGAGAGAGCCCACACTGCAACCGCTGGTCCTGGCAAAGTCTGAGAACTAGGCTAGAAGATGAGGCTTTGGAGCTAGATAATGAGTGGCCAGTTTGTAATGAAGAGCTCCATCACTGCCGGTAGGTGGAACACATAACCACCGTGGAATGAAGTGGCAGCCCCATTGTTAAAATCTTACCAGTGGTGAACTGGGAGAACCTTTCAATAGAAATGAATGCACTAGCAGGATTTTAAATTTTAAGAAGGAAACAGTAGATAGATAATGGGATTTGGTACCTCTTATTAATCATCACTGATACTCCTCTTAAAGATAAAGAAAGGCTGAAGGTAAATTACAGTAATTGAAAAGCAGTTGTGAAAACAGAAGGATGTTTTGTTACAAAGAGTGCTCATCTCCTGTGAGGGCACAGCAAAGAAAGCCAAGGATAAATCCCAGTATTTAATAATCCTAGTGACTGAACTCAGAGAATAGTGAAATCCCTACCAAAGCAAACTTTTATGGCAAATCTAGGGCTCTGATTTTAAAAATCTGGGATGAAGACATAGAGATGGACATACCTGGACAGATGCCCCCAGTTATTTTAACTCCTTGGATTCTCCTGAACATTTTCAGACTACAAAAAATGATCCACACTTCTCTAAGAAGCGACTATTCTGGTTTCTGTATAAACCATTTGAACCCTCTTGTATAAATACAGACTGATCCGAAGTCAAATTCAAGCAATCTCATTCACCAGTGGCTGCTGACATTCAGTTCTGACACCTTGGCTAGAGTAGGAGTAAGATGATCTCAGGCACAGAATATGTAGTCATTGAATTAATAAATACATTCTGTTTACTTCATTCTGAAAAGTAAGTTAGAAATAGTTTGCATAGACCGGATGTGGTGGCTCATGCCTGTAATCCCAGTATTTTGAGAGGTCAAGGCAAGCGGATCATGTGAGCCCAGGAGCACGTGAGCTCAGATCACTTGAGCCCAAGACCAGCCTTGCCAACATGGCAAAGGCCCATCTGTACAGAAAAAAATTAGCTGGACCCAGTGGCACACACGTTATGGTCCTAGCTACTTGGGAGGCTGAAGTGGGAGGGTTACTTGAGCCTAGGAGGCAGAGGTTTCCTAGGCTTCAGACTAGGAGGCAGAGCCTATGAGCCGAGATTGTGCCACTGCACTCCCACCTGAATGAGCGTGAGACCCCTTCTCCCAACCCACAAAAAAAAGAAAAAGAATAACTGGTTTTTATAGACACGGAATGGACAATCATATACATTTACAGTTGTGCCTACATGATATCCTGTCACCACAGTGAAGAAAGAAAACCTGTTGTGTATTTTGTTGTCCATTTCCTATCTATGAAAACAGCTTCTGACCCACTTTCCAGATTAAGAAAGAACAAGAACAACAACAGAACAGTGATTCAGCACACTGTTGATAGTATGTGGAGTGAATTAGGAAAACAAGACACAGCTAGCATGCTAGAGATGTTGGTGAGAGACACGTATTCTACGTGGTGGAAGTTAAACTGTACAGAGATTGAAAGGCTGAACATATCCATAAAATTTGGGGGATTCTGGCGATCAGGCATATGTTGAAATGTAGTTTCAAAGTAAAATAAAAAATACTGAGTTTTACTTCACCCACTGCAATAAAAAGAAATGTTTCTTCGTGCTCTGAGGGCAAGACATAACACATCTAGGAATACTTTTACAGCATATATGCCAAGTGTTGTGAAAGAATGCCAGGTCTGAGTGAGGCCCAAACAGCAGGTGACAAAGAAAATATATTGGAAATTTGTTACATTAAGAGACCAAGAATAATTTCCAAATATGTGTAAATGAGACAACCGACTTTTAAACAACCCATGAGTCAAAGGAGAAACCACAAGAGGAATTTTATGATAGTTTCATTTCATTAAATTAAAAACACAGCACATCAAATATGTCAATGCAGCTAAAATAGCACCTATAAGGAAATGTATAGAACCAAATGCTTATCTTAGACAATAGAAAAGATCCCATATCAGTGTTGCAAGCTTTCCTCTTCAGATAACAGAATTTGAAGAGCAAATTAAACACAAACAGCATTTATAAGAAAGCAATAAAGGTAGAAGCTGAAATCAATAACATCAAAAACAAATATAAGATAAAAGTAAATAAATACAAAAGTTGTAAGAAACTTTAAAACTTTGATAAACTTTTAGCAAGAGCCTTTTTAGAAAAAAGAGAGAAGGTAAAATTTACAAACATCAGAAATAAAAGAGGAAATCTCACTCTAAATGTTATAAACACTCAAAAATGAATAAAGAAATAATATGAATAATTCAAAGCACAAAATTTTAGACACTTAGATGGCCATAAAATGTGCCAATTTATCAAACTCTACAAATTACCAAAACTTTTCTAAGATGAAACATGTAAGTTGGCAATCTTAGAACTATTAATAACATTGAATTCATGGATAAACTTTCCAAAAAATGAATCTCCAGTCCTGCAAGATTTCACTGGCAAATTCTAATGAATTTAAAGAACATAATCAATTCTACATACCTCTTCCAAGCAGTAGGACACTGAATACTTCCCAACACATTTCATGAAGTCAGAATTATTCTGTATATTAGGCAGACTTCTCTAGAGAAACAGAGTCAGTAGAATATATAAAGATAACATAAGAAGCAATTTATTATAGGAATTGCCTCATATGCTATGAAGGTTGAGAATTCCCATCATATGCCTTCTGAAAGTGGGAGAATCAGAAAGACAGCAGTGAATTTCAGTCAAAGGTTGAAAGCCTGGAACCCAGGAGCTCCAGTGCTTGAGTGTAGGAAAAGAAGGAGACAGCTCAAGAAGACAGTGAGGATTTGCCCTTTCTACATCTTGTTTAGTCCTCTCTGGATTGGATTATGCCCATGACCACTAATGAAAATCCATTTTTTAAATTTTTCCAAAAACACCCTCACAGACACACCCAGAAATCCGATTTACCAGCTATCCCAGCATGCTTTAGCCCACTCAAGTTGACACATATAATCACCCATCACGTTCTGATTATAATATCAAAATAATAATAATAAAAATATCACAGCTAATATCCTTCATGAACATAGAAAAAGCTCAATGAAATAAAAGCAAATCAAATCCATCAATATTTAAGAAAATGTATTACAATTAATTAAGAGTCCCCTCAGAAATGCAGGTTTATTTAATATTTTCAAATTAATCAATTTAATTCATCCTACCAGTAAAGTCCACATGATCTTATTAAGTGATCCAAAAAATGACATTTAAAAATATTCAGCATCCTTTAGTTATAAAATTTCCCAGCAGATAGGTATAGAAGAGAAATTGCTCAATCTAATAAAGGGTGTCACCCCCAAAAAAACCCTACATCTAATGTAATTTAATAGCCAATGACTAAATTGCTTTCCCCAAAGTATACAATGAAGATAAGACTATTCACTCTCATCACTCCTATTCAACTTGGGACAGATTTCTTAGGTAGTGCAGTATGGCATAAAAAAGAATTAAAATATGTATTTATTATAAAGAAAGAATTAAAACTGTCCCTATTCACAGCAGACATGACAATTTTTATGTAAAAAAGTTTCCAAGAAGTGTATAAAAATTCTGCTAGAACTAATGTGAGTTTAGCAAGGTTGTAGGATACAAGGTCAGTGCACAAAAATAAATTCTACATTCATATATTAGAAATAAGTCATTAAAAACATAATTTTAAAAAGCAATATCATTTAGAGTTTTTTCAAAAAAAATGGAATGATTTTCCATATACCCAGTGAAACACGTGCAGGGTCTGTATTCCAAAAAAACTACAGAACAGTCATGAAAGAAATCAGACCTGAAGTGTTCAGGAATTGAAAGATTAAACATAGAAACTGTACAGATACTTTTCAAAGTGATACATTTAATTCAATTTCAAACATAATTCAAGCAGATTTTCTTTAACTATACAGAAGCAGTTTCTAAATCGTAATAGGTAGGCAATGAAATTAAGATAGGCAAAACCATTTTAAAATAAGTATTAATTTAAGGAGTCACATCACCCAATATTAAGACTCACTATGAAGCTATTGTAATCAAGACACTGTGATATTGGTAAAGGTAGAATTGAATAGATTCTATTCAATAGAACATAATAGAGTCCAAAAATATGTTCACACGAATATAGCACATAGCTTTTTGGAAAATTTACAAAGACATTTCAGTGGAGAATAGATTGACTTTTCAGTCTATGGGTTAGAAAAAATGGACCTTTATCTACAAAAAATAATGATAACTTCAAGCTTAATGTCATAATATATACAAAAAAACCCTCAAAATGGACTAATAACCTGAAAGTAAAACCATATAACTTTTAGGTAAAGAAAAAAAATTATGTGAAAGAAATACTGTGGCCTTGATTTAGCCAAAATGTTTTCAGATGTGACACCAAATGTGTAATCTACAAAGGGGAAACAAATGTTAACGGCACTTCATTAAAATTAAAAACCTTTGGTCTGTAAAAGACATTATTATGAAACTGAAAACATGAGCTTGGGAGATATCCAAGATGGCTGATTGCTAACAGTTCAGGATTGTAGCTCCCAGTGAAAGCACAGAGAACGAGAGGACACCACACTTTTAGATGAATTTTCATCACTCACGGACCAGAAGATTCCCAGTGGAGGGGCCCCACGATTTGCTAGCGTGACTCTTGTGGCTGGCCCAGCGGTTTTGCCAGTGCCTCAGCATAGCAGATCTTCATGCAGAGTAAACGGGAGGAGGTTCCTGGGCAGAAGAGCACCATCAGTCTTATCACTGCTGTTTTGGCCGGCACAGTGGGTTGCTCAGATTCCAGCACTGGGAATCAATAAACTGGGTGTCCACTCAGAAACCCAACTAGAAAGGCAGTAATTGTAAAGATGACAGATGGATAAATTTATAACAAAGGGAAGAAACCAGCCTAAAAAGGCTGATAATACCCAAAATCAGAACCCCTTTCCCTCTACAGGGGATTACAGTTCCTCATCAGCAACGGAACAAGCCCTGATGGAAAAGGACTGTGTCCCATTATCAGAAGTAGGCTTCAGAAGGTGGATGATAAGAAACTTCTGGGTGTTAAAAGAACTTGTTCTAATGAAATGTAAAGAAATAAGAACTTTGAAAAAAGGTTTGATGAAATGCTAACAAGAATTGACAATATAGACAGGAATATAGATGAACTAACAGAGTTGAAAAACACAACACAAAAACTTAGCAAAATATGCACAAGTTTGAATAGCCAAATTGATCAAGCAGAAGAAAGGATATCAGAGGTCGAAGACCTACTTAATGAAATAAAATGAGAAGACAAGAATAGAAAAAAAAGGATAAAAAGGAATGAGCAAAGTCTCCAAGAAATATGGGACTATGTGAAAAGACCTAATCTACGTTTGATAGGTGTACCTGAATACAATGAA
>CM052661.1:101753569-101808998 GCA_028533165.1 Leontopithecus rosalia
TCCAGAACAAGTAAACTTAATAAATATGTATAGCGCTCTCCACTTTAAACACACAAAATATACATTCTCCACTTTCAATACACAAAATATTGATCAGCCATTATTAATAACCATTCTTAGAATTAAGCAATATTCCTGTTCTCTCTCCCTCTTTTTCTTCCTCTTCCTTCCTCTCCTTCTCTCCTATTAAAAAAAAAAATTAGCCTGGAGTGGTGGCACGTGCCTGTAGTCCCAGCTTCTTGGGAGGCTGAAGTGGGAGGATCCACTGAGCCTAGGACTTCAAGGCATCAGTAAAAAAAAAAAAAAAAAAAAGTTTTATAATCATATTTAGATAGCAAATTTATTATTAAATATTTAGGGATTAATTTAAGAAAATATGTTAATGACCAGTATGCTGACTCAAAAATACCTAAAGAAATAGAATTCAGGCCAGGTATGGTGGCTCATGCCTGCAATCCCAGCACTTTGGGAGGCCAAGGTGGGTGAATCATGAGGTCAAGAGATCAAGACCATCCTGGTCAACATGGTGAAACCCCGTGTCTACTAAAAATACAAAAAAATAGCTGGGCAGGGTGGTACGTGCCTATAATCCCAGCTACTTGGGAGGCTGAGGAAGGAGAATTGCCTGAACCCAGGAGGCGGAGGTTGTGATGAGCTGAGATCACACCATTGCACTCCAGGCTGAGTAACAAGACATAAACTCCATCTCAAAAAAAAAAAAAAATAGAATTCAATAAAAAACCTATATCATGCTCATAGATTGAAAGGCTTAGTATTATTAAGAAAATATTATAGAGCTATAAAAGACCTCAAATAGCCAAAACAATCTTGTGCAAAAGGAACAAATCTGAAGGCATCACACTACATGATTTCAAACTGTATTACAAAGTTATAGTAATCAAAACATGATGGTGCTGACATAAAAGAAGACACATGGACTAACAGAATAGAATAGAAAGCCCAGAAATAAACTCATGCATATGATCAACTGATATCCAGCAAAGATGTCATAAGCATGTAATGAGGGAAGCACAGCATCTTCAATAAATGCTGTTGGGAAAATTGGCTATCCATAAGCAGAAGAATAAATCCGTATCTCATTTCATATAGATAAATCAACTACAATCAGATCAAAGACTTAAATATAATACCTGAAACTATCAAATTGCTAGAATGAAACATAGGAAAAAGGCTCCATAGTGATGGTATGGAAAATGATATATTGAATATGACCCTTAAAATACAGAGAACAAAAGCAAAGATAGACAAATGGGATGGTAACTAGTATAAAGTTTCTGCAGAGCAAATGAAATAACAAAGTGAAGAGAAAACCCACAGATTGTGAGAAAATATCTGTAAACCACACATCTGATAAGGAGGTAATATCCAAAATATATAATGAAATCAAACCTCTCAACAACAAAGACAAGAAAACAAATAACCTGATGTAAAACTGGGCAAATTACTTGCATAGACAAAATAAGACACAAAAATAAATAGCTACCAGATGTATAAAAATATGCTCAGCATCACTAATCATTAGGAAAATAAAATAAAATCATGATATCACCTCAATCTGCTAGAATAATTATAATAAAAATATCAGAGATAAGGTGTGATGGAGGATATGTAGAAAAAGGAATCCTCGCATGCTGCTGGTGGGAATGAAAATAAACCATCATTGTCAGCAAACTGACACAAGAACAGAAAATCAAACACCACATATTCTCACTCATAGTAGAGTGTTGAACAATGAGAACACATGGACACAGGGAGGGGAGCATCACATACTGGGAACTGTTGGGGGGAAATAGGGGAGAGACAGCAGGGAGTGGGGAAATGCCAGATATGGGTGATCGAAAGGAAGGCAGCAAACTACATTGCCATGTGCGGACCTATGGGAGCATTACATACTGGGAACTGTTGGGGGGAAATAGGGGAGGGACGGCGGGGAGTGGGGAGTTGGGGATGGATAATATGGGAGAAATGCCGGATATAGGTGATGGAAAGGAAGGCAGCAAACCACACTGCCATGTGCGGACCTATGCAACAATCTTGCATGTTCTTCACATGTACCCCAAAACCTAAAATGCAGTAAAAAAAAGTTGCTACAGCTCTTTTATGGAAAACAGTACAGAGTTTCCACAGGAAAAACCCTAAACATTGAATTGCCATATGTTCCACCAAGCCCACTCCTGGGTATTTATGAAAAGGAATTAAAATCAGGATATCAAAGACATATCTGTATTCCCATATTTATCACAGCGTTAGTCACAATAGCCAAGTTATGGAAACAACGTGTTTGCCTACTGATAAATGGATAAACAAAATGTGGTACAATACACACTGGAATGCTATTTATTCTAAAAAAAAAAAGCCTCTGACTTGGGACAACATATATGAATCTAGAGGATGTTATGCTAAGTGAAAGGGGACAGGCACAGAAGGGAAATACCACATGATCTCATTTGTATGTGGAATCTGAAAATGTCAAATTCATAGCAGTAATGGAATGGTGGATAATCAGAAGCTGGAGCAGGATGGGGAAGAGGTGATGGAAATAGGAGAGATGTCAGTCAAAGGGCACAAAGTTTCAGTTAGGAGGAGTATATTCTATTGATCCATTGTGAAACAAGCTAACTACAATTCATGATAACATAAGATGTATCTCAAAATTGCCAAAAGAGTAGATTTTATTTATTGTTTACTAATCACTTTTTTTAATTTTTATTTTTTATTTCAGTAGTTTTGAGGGTACAGGTGGTTTGTGGTTACCTGTATGAGTTCTTTAGTGGTGAATTCTGAGACTTTAGTGCACTTGTTAACCAGTGTACCCTGTAGCCAATATCTAGTCTTTTATCCCTCACCCCGCCTCCTTTTCCCCTGAGACAGAGTCCATTATATTGTCCTTAGCTACTCATATTTTAGCTTTCACTTATCAGTGAGGACATACAGTGTTTAATTTTATATTCCTGAGTTGCTTTACTTAGAATAAAGGTCTCTAACTCCATTTAAGCAGTTGTGAATGCATTATATCATTCCTTTTTATGGCTGAGTAGTATTTCACAGTATATATATATATATATATATATATATATATATATACACACACACACACACGTATATATCTCACATTTTCTTTATCCACTTGTTGGATGATGGGCTTTTAAACTAGTTCCATGTTTTTGCAATTGTGAATTGTGCTGCTATAAATGTGTGTGCATATGCCTTTTTCGTAAAATGACTCCATTTCTTCTGGGTAGGCACCTAGTAGTGGGATTGCTGGATCAAATGGTTTTAATTATGTAAGTGAAATCCATACTGTTTTCAATGGTGGTTGTACTAGTTGACATTCCCACCAGTAGTGTAAAACTGTTCTTTCACCACATTCACGCAAACATTTTAAAAATTTTTTTAATTATGATCATTCTTGCATAAGTAAGAGGCAGGTGGTATTACATTGTGGTTTTGAGTTGCATTTTCCTGATAATTAGTGATGTGGAGCATTTTTTCATATGTTTGTTGGCTCCTGGTTTATCTTTAAAAGAGTAGATTTTAGATGTTTTCACCGTAAAGGACAGATAAGTAGGTAAGGTGTTAGATATGTTAATTAACCTTATTTAATTATTGTACAATGTGTACATTATCAAAGATCACACTGTATCCCATGAGTATATACAATTGCTATTTAAAAATATAAATTTTATATTTTATATCAGTTAAAAAATATAAATTTAAAAATATTGATATCATTTGTAACCAAAGTTTCTTAAAAATTCAAGACAATCTTAAATAAAATCTCAGTACAGTTTCCTGTAGAAATTGGCAAGCTGTTTTTAGTAAAATTATTGATAGATGCTTGTATAGATATATACATACATATATACACAAATTGAAAAGAATTTTAACAGTAAAAAAATTATAAAAATGAAAAAATGGAAGATTTTCACTGCCTAATATAAAGATTTTTTCAAAGATGCAATAAATAATAAAGGAAATGTGATATTGGGATAAACTGTTGTAAATATAGAAAAAATGAACATCATAAATACTTCAGAAATAAATGGGTGCACATGTGGGAAGTTAATCTTTGACAAGATAACCAAGGTCAAAGGGAAAGGAATAGGTTCTTCAACAGATGTTGCTGGAACAAGCGGAGAGTCATATAGAAAAAAAAGTTAATCTCAAACACAACTACACCTTATCTATAAAATTAAATAAAATTGATAATTGATTTAAACATAAGAGCTAGAATTATATATCTTTGACAAAATGCATAGGAGAATATATTTGCAATTTGGGCACAGGTAAATATTTCTTAGGACAGTAATAATTTAAAATGAATAAATTAAACTGTCTAAATTCAAAGCATTGCTCATAAGAAATTTTCATTAACAATAACAAAATATAATGCTCATATTGTGAGAAAATATATGCAAAATTATTTCTAACACGTGTCATATATCAATCAATTTTAGACTATTGTTTTAACTCTGTAACATAGCAAAAGTAGGTAAAAGAGTAGAAAATTCACGAAAAGATATACATATGGCCAATAATCACATGATAATCAATACCATTATTCTTCAGGAAATATAGACTAAATTCATAGAGTGAAATATCTATACATTCATCAATGTGGTTGAAATTAAAACACCCACAATACCAATTTTGTGATGATCTGACACTATGACTCTCATCTATTACAAGTAGGAGCATAAAAAGTTATAATCATTTGGAAGACTATATGGAGCTTCTCATGGAGTTAAACATGCACTCTCTATTCTTGGACATGTACCCAAGAAAAATTCAAACTATGGCCATGCAAAAACTAGTATATGAATGTTCATAGCAATATTATTTATAATAGCCACAAAGTAGAAAAAGCACAGATGTTCATCAACAGATGAACAGATAAACAAATTGTCAACTATTTATACAATAAAACAGTACTCAGCAATAAAAAGGAAATAGATTCTTAATATTGCAACAACACAAATAGGATACAGGACAGGTTCTTGAGTTTGCCCAGGAAAAAATTCAAGAGTTAGTCAGTGGTGAAAGAAAGCACAGCTATTGAGGCTGCAGCAGTTTTGCAGCACCCTGACTGCTCTTATGGAGCAAGACTAATCCATAGGCAGTGTTCAGAAAGCAGCAGCATAGGACTGGTTTTCAGTCATATTTCTACCGCATTTAATGACATGCTAATTAAGAGGTGGGATATTCAGAATAGCTAGAAAATGGCCGGTAACTTCCAGGTGTTGTCAAGGCAACGGTAAACTGTCCTGGCACTGGTGTGAATGTCCTATGGTGATGGCCAGCAAGAGGTGCTTTCTGTACTTTTCACCAGTTTTAGACAGTCTTCAGTCTGGTCCATAGATGAGCGCTGCTTACCTTCTACCTCAGATAGATCTCAGAAACATTTTTGCTCAGATTAAATAAACAGATACAAAATATACCTACTATAGGATTCCATGTCTATGAAATTCTAAGATAGAAAATGTGAATCTTTGGTGTTGGAAAGTAGTTCAGTGGTTACTTGGGTTGAGAAACATGGGGTTTTGGGTATATTAACTGCAAAGGGTCACAAAAGCAAATTTGTGATAATTAAAAATTCTTTATTTTGGTTGTGATAGTGGTTACGAGAATGTATACATTTGTCAAAATACATAGGGCTAATACACTCAAAATAGAGCAACTTATTAATGTAAATTATAACTTGATAAAGATTATAAATACAGAGTAGCTATTAAATAGATTAATAATACCATATTTTGCATATGCAGATTAAGTCTTTAAATATGGCCAGATTAAATTGATGGTATAAGGGAGGTTTTCAATACCCATTTTTAGACTGCATTCTAGCCTGGGCAATTAAGCAACACTCCCGTTCTCTTTCCCTCCTTCTCTTCCTCTTTTTTCCTCTTCTTCATTCCTTTTTCTTTCTTTCTTTCTTTAAAAATAAATATGGCCAGATTAGAACATGTGTTGTCCCTTTCGTAACTATACGTATGTTTGAACAGCATCAATACTCCCTTCCATGTGAATCAGGAACTTAACCCTTGATCATTAGTACAGTTTAAAAACTTTTCTTTAGAACAAAATATATTGGTAATTTGGAGATTATATCAAATGAATTAGTTCAATATGTAAAAAAAACCAGTATGTTTTGTATGCAATATGTTTTATATGCAATAAAGCCTTATATAGCAAGTACTTGAAAGACATTGAGTCTTCATATTTTTATATTTCACTTTTTGTTTTGGCAACGTGCAAGCATACATATATAAGGGTATAGACACTTAAAATGGAAGAAAAGACAATCGAGTATTACCTACACATAAGTAAGCAACTTATTATTTCAGTAAAAAGACCAGATGATAACTATAAATCACAATGGGATAAAAGAGACGGAAGGAACTGCAGTAAAACATAACATCCACTGCTAATTTAAGCTCTGTTTTTCCTGCGAAAAATGTGTTTCCTATATACGAACAGACAAATAGGAAAATTATTTTTATAGGCACATTATGATAGTTCTTATTAAAAGGAAGATGCTGAGAAAAAGCTACACTTTATTAGCAAAATGCTCTGATTTCACAGATTTAACTGCTCGTAAAATATATGAGATCAACATTTGGATAGGCCAAAAGGTAGGAACCATATGTCTGTATAATATAGTTCAATACATAATACTGCTGCCAAGTGCAGCTCACCTGGGAAGAGTGGCATTTTGTAGACTAGTTTTTGTTTGCTCCCTCATTGCTAATTTGTTTTCTGCAAGTCAGCACAGTTATTCTAGTTTTGACTAGGATCAAATCAGACCTAGGAAGGCAAATTGGCCCTTAATATTTCTCAATATTGAAACTGCTCTCAGAATAACATGTTCATTGGAACAAATTATTGTTCCACTATATTAACAGTAAGAACATGATACTCCAGCCAGGCAAGGTGGCTCACACCTATAATCCCAGCACTTTGGGAGGCTGTGGCAGGTGGATCACTTGAGCCCAGGAGTTTGACACCAGCCTGGGCAACACGTGAAACCTCATCTCTAGTAAAACTACAAAAAAAATAGCTGGGCATGGTGGTGGACAACTGTAGTTCCAGCTCCTCAAAAGGCTGATGTGGGAGAATTGCCTTAGCCCAAGAAGTCAATGCTTCAGTGAGCTATGATTGCACCACTACACTCCAGTCCAGGCGAGATGAATGAGACCCTGTCTCAGAATCAAAAAAAAAAAAAAAAAGAACATGATACTCTATAGAACATGAAGGCTTTTCTAATGTGCTCATTGTAATAATTATATGAATGAATGCTGATAATAGGTTGAGTTAGTCTAGATTGTTAAAAGTAAAATTATCAGGCCAGCTTTGAGATAAGAAAATTCTTCTAGATGTCCACCTACATGAAGAAACACCACTATTCCTTTCATGATTACCAATGAAGCCTAAATTCCTATTTTCTTACTTCTGAAAAGACATGTGTATAAACGTCCGTTTTCAAAATTGACCTCCAGGAAATTCTACAAAGAAGTGCAAAACAGAGTAATTAAAATTTATACATATAGTCCCCAACTTACAATGGTTCTACTTATCATTTTTCTACTTCACAATGGCATGAAAGAGCTGTGCATTGATTGGTGTTACTTACAGATGGGTTATGTCCAGAAAACTCTATCATACAAGGAGGTTTTATGAGCATACAACCTCTGAAAGTCTATGAGCATGTTTACAGTGGGGACAGATATACAGGGTAGAATTTCTGAATCAACTGCTAATAGTCTATGTGACCTTGAGTCAATTAATTTATCTTCCTATGACTCAGTCTCTTCAGCTATAAAATAGGGATGATGCCAGTCTAATACTTAATTTTATTTGTCACCTTGACTATGTCACTGGGAGCCCAGATATTTGCCCAAACATTAGCTGGGTGTTTCTGTGAGGATACTTTTTAAAGATGACATTATCATTTGAATCAATAGAAGGAATAAAGCTGGTTCTTTCCGAATCTGGGCAGGCGTCACCCAATCCATTGAAAGCCTGGATAAAACTAAAGTGCTGACCCTTCTCTAAGTAAGAAGGAATGCCTCCTATCTGATTGCCTTCAAACTAGGACATCAGTTTTTCAGATGCAGACTGAGCCATCAACGCTTCCTGGTCTAAAGCCTGCCAGGCTACTGGAATAAACTACACCATTGGCTTTCTTGGTTCACAGGCCGTCAGACTTGGGCTAGAAATGAACCACCAGATCTCCTGTGTCTCCAACTCACTGAATCATCCCAATATTCTGGGATATACCTGCCTCCATAATTGTGTGGGTCAATTCTTTATAAGAGATCATAGGCCCGCATACACTCACCCTATTGGTTTGCTACTTTGGAGAACCCTGACTCATACAACTACCTACCTACCTCATGTGTTTTTAGTTAGAAATGAATAACCCAATACATGTAAAGATTTTATACAAAGTCTGACAAAAGGTAAGAGCTGAATACATGTTTTGATAGAACTTAAAGAGTGAGGTGTCACTATCTAAATGATTCTCCTAATTTAATTTGGAGGGAAGTTCCTACCTAGAAATATGAAAATAATAATGATCATATTCTAATATTTAGGTAGCAAATTTTAGTCCACATGAACATATTTATTTTCTTGTAAAGAAGATATAAAGAAGAAAAAGTTATTTTATTTATATGAATTAATTGCAATAAATATCTCTGGAATATAACTATATAATAATTCTTAGTTAAGAAATAAATAGAGCCTTTTTTTAAAAAAAAGCATAATGTTGAAAAAAATTCAATGTTCATCCAACGTTGTTGTGGATGTGTGGCTCTGAGAGAACAGAAAGGCAGTGGAAAGGCAATTTCCTCTCTCTGTTAGTCCATTTTTACACTGCTGATAAATACATATCTGACACAGGGCAATTTACAAAAGAAAGAGATTTCATGGAAAACTCATAGCTCCATGTGGCTTGGGAGCCTCACGATCACAGCAGAAGGCAAGGAGGAGCAAGTCGTATCTTACATGGATGGCTGTAGGCAGAAGGAGAGAGAGCTTGTGCAAGGGATCTCCTGTTGTTCAAGCCATCTGATCTTGTGAGACTCATTCACTGTCACAAGAACAGCATAGGAAAGACTTTCCCTCGTGATTCAGTTACCACCCACCAGGTCCCTCCCATGACACACGTGGATTCAAGATGGGATTTGGGTGGAGACACAGCCAAACTATATCAGCCCTAGGCTAGAGGTTGATAAAATCCTATGAAACAAAGCTTAAAAGCAAGCCGCAAAAAAACCAAACTGTTTTTAAGAAAGTCAGTTGAATTCCAGAACAAAATTCAAGATTATTTATTTAACTATAACTGTACCCAGCATCCAAACAAGCAAAAAATTCACAATAGTTATAACAGAATGAAAATTACTAGACATGCAAAGAAACAAAAACCATGATTTATACATACAGGGAAATTCAATCACTGAATGATGATATGAATAATAAAATAATAAAGGACATTATCATACTGTTTATGCCCTGCTGTCCCTTGGGCTAAGAAGTGAAAAGAAAAAATGAACATGTAGAGACATGAAAGAAAACAAAACAGCTCAGTCAAAATACTAGAGCTGAAACACTGGACTTAAATGGAAATTGTACTGGGTAGAATTAACAGCTGATTAGATGTTATAACAGAAAACATTTGGAAATGCAAAACAAGAAAAAGAATTGTAAACTAAAAAATAAAAAATTTCAGAAAAAGATTTTAAAATTCTACCATGAAAAGAGAAAATAAAATCCTCAAAAGGTGCTAACAAACATTGCATCAGGTTAAATATTCTGATATGCATGTAACTAGAATCCCTAAAAGAGAAACAAAATTGGAGGGAAAGCCAGAAAAAGTTTTAAATGTTTATGCACCTAAAAAAGAGGTTTAATATACAGGAAGCAAACACTTGCAGAAGTGTGAGGAGAAATAGACACATCCTCTGTTATTGTTGATGATTTCAACACCCTTCCCTGAATGTTTTATAGAAATAGTAGGCAGTAGATCAGTTAAGGATACACAAGGCTTGTACAAAAATAACAACCAACCAAAGGGGCTTAACTGGCATGATGAAACAATCGGTCCAACAGTAGCGGAATGTCCTTTCTGTCTTACTCTGCCCCACCAAATGCCTTTGTGACTACATTGTTCAGGAGAGAGGAAAAATAATGAAGGGAAGGGAAAGAGAGGTTCCTGTGGATATTTAGCTGATAGAAGAGCAGTGGATTCCAAATTGCAGTCGCACTTGGCATTCCTGATTTTTAAGCACTTGATAACTATTAATTCACCAGAAATGAAAATTTTCCTAACAAATTACCTTTTAGCTCTTGCCTGATTTACTGAAAAAGTCATTAAATGGTTATCTATGTCTCTAGAATTGGCCCCCTCAGATTTAGTTTCCCTTTCTACTGCCAGAGTGGTAGTTCTACAGTGTAAATCAGATCATTTGTATCATTGTTTTTCTGAAAACTCATCAACAGTTCACTGTTGCATTTAATACATATTGATTAGCATGGTTTTAAAGGTCTTCTCCTACTTTTGCATTTCACATTTGAGTTTCACTATTTGATCATAATTATTTCATGTAGTGGGACTTGCTGGTCCTTTTTCCTGGCATATTTTCCCTTATTCCTGCTATCATTAATATGAACTTGTCTCTCAAATATTAATATCACTAGTAAATTGTTCTTCATACCAAAGCTGGATTATGTGACCCTCCTATGTTTTTCTGAAGTAGCCTACTAATAACAAACTATTAATTCACTGCATTGTAGACTAGTTAATCTGTGTATGGTAATTATCTGCTTCCTCATTCATCTTCCCCAGTGAAGTGCAAGTGCCTAGAAGTTAAATATTTCACCTTCCTGATCATGGTGCATTAAGCTCCAGTCCAGTGACAGGCACAAAGATAATGGTGAATAAACATTTTGGGTTGTATTTTGGCTGTGATTGTAGAAACTCCAAGATCCTGTTTCTGATTGAGGTGGAAAAGCAGTTCATCTGGGCAAACAGGTGTGGCTTTAATACACAAAGCACATCTACATGAATATCAGGAACTTTCCACATATTTCTAGAGACTGACAACTAGAGAAAGTCTCTCTGGAGTGTGGGAAGGTTGAGGGAAGCAGGATTTTCACAATGATTTTATAATAAAGACTATCCACATTTTTCTCTTGTCCAACAAGGCCCTAAATTTTCCCTTAGCTTCACTAAACATAGACACGTTTTCCTGACTCTGCGCCTCTGACATCCCTCTTACCAGCCCTTACAGAATCTCAGTGAAACCCCAAAGGCCCTTTTCCTTCCATTTTCCTTTCTTGGAACATTTATTTCCAAAAACCTGTAATTATAAATTATTTATCTGCCACTCTGAGGTGTAAATATTTTTAAAAGCCTCTTGAGGCTTTCACAAACCAGAAATTTCTTTCTCAAGGACTTAGGAACCATCCCTTTGAAATGTAATCAAGAAATAATGAGCCCTATCTCCCAATCTCTTTGGGAAACTAGGAACCTAACTTCAGCAGGGGGAGTACCTTGTTTCATGAAGATATGGGAAAGATTACTTGCTAAAACCATGTGAAATAATGTAATAATGCCTGTTGATACGTGTGTGTTTGTGTGTGTATGTATAACTTACCACATGAAGATAAAACTAAGGAACATCCCATATATAACTTATAGCTTATCCCAGTAGAAATTCTATTAACCACAGAGGAGAGAAGTTATCTCCTGAGGGAGTGTCTATTTCCTATCTGGCTAGGTAATTCTCACATAAGCACAGAGTCGCAGGCAGAAAGGGAGCACAGTAGTAATAATAAACAAATACATGTGTCACTGGGTTACTTTGAATAAGAAATAAGAGTATGGTGGTCTTGCCAGAATGGAAGTGAGGGAACCAAGTCACATCTGTGCATGGGGGAGCTTTTTGAGCACCTGAGCTCAAAGACTTTGAGCAAATGCCTTCCACTTTTGAATCAAATCAGTATAAATTCTTTAGCCCCTTTCTTGAGTTTGACGTTTATATATGCCTGCAGAACTTTACAAATAATAATTTAAAAATCAGAAGGGACAGTGGCTCACGCCTGTAATCCCAGCACTTTGGGAGGCCGAGGCGGGTGGATCATGAGGTCAAGAGATTGAGACCATCCTGGTCACCATGGTGAAACCCCGTCTCTACTAAAAACACAAAAAAATTAGCTGGGCATGGTGGTGCGTGCCTGTAATCCCAGCTACTCAGGAGGCTGAGGCAGGAGAATTGCCTGAACCCAGGAGGTGGAGGTTGCGGTGAGCCGAGATCGCGCCATTGTACTTCAGCCTGGGTAGCATGAGGGAAACTCCGTCTCAAAAAAAAAAAAAAAAAAAAATCAGAAGGGAAAACTTAGGAGGGCTATTTGGTCCCCTCAGCCTTTAACTTTTCTTGTCGAATTCCCCTATATTCAGGTTTAACACTATTCAGGTAAAAGTTCTGTGCCCAGGAGTGATCCTTATCCATGACATAGGTATAGCCAAAACTTCTCAGGGAAATGCTTTATAGAACCAGAGAATCGGTATGTCAATTTCAGTGAGAAGCAACTGGTGGTGCTGCTGAATTCATTCCTCATATACAAGCTATAAAATCAGATATAGAAATCATATGGCCTTATTTCAGGGAGGACAGATTAAGAACAATAAAAATTAGTTGTGAAAAATAGAAGTTGAATGTCGTCGAGATTAAAAGAGACCTTGTGCTTCTTCATTCTTTTACACAGAAGATTAAAACTCACAGCGTGGTGGCTCACGCCTGTAATCCCAGCACTTTGGGAGGCCAAGGCGGGTGGATCACGAGATCAAGAGATCGAGACCATCTTGGTCAACATGGTGAAACCCCGTCTCTACTAAAAATACAAAAAATTAGCTGGGCATGGTGGTGCGTGCCTGTAATCCCAGCTACTCGGGAGGCTGAGGCAGGAGAATTGCCTGTTCCCAGGAGGTGGAGGTTGCGGTGAGCCGAGATCGCGCCATTGCACTGTAGCCTCAGTAACAAAAGCGAAACTCCTTCTCAAAAAAAACCAAAAACAAAACAAAAAAAACACCTCACAAACACAGAAGGGCAGATATTTTATCCTGAACCTCGATGGATGAGCAATGCCAGCATTTTGCTTCTCTCACTTGACTTTTTAGATATTTTCATAGATTGAAAGCACCGTCAGTGACTGGTACGTTCATATTTTAGATGTTAAGTATAATCTGAGGTAACTGTCACACCCTCCTGGCAAGCTCAAGCAGATTTATTTGCTTCTGCTGATATTGTTGTTTTTGTTCCTTTTTCCATTAAGGGGATGTTGCATATTACATTGAAATTACACTTTACTAAATTTGTATTTTCTCTCTCAAACTGCAATCCCATCCTTCTCTTTTCTGAGGACGTAGAAGATACCTCTCCCCATCTGTAAGTGCTGATATGAAATTCCTCTATAATAGGAGGCTTGATGTTTAAAAGAAAACTATTGATTCATTTTCTGAGAAATAGAACAAGCTTTGCCATCTATCCTTTGAGAAGACTTTAGATAAAACGTCCAATGCCCTTTCATTTTAAGAAACGGTGCATGCTTAGGGAATGACAAGTTCCCAAACATATGATTTTCAAGCTCGGATACCATTTAAAAAGTAGTCAATATCCTGCTCACGCCAACTTATGTTTGTCTAGCTTTAATAACCTCTAAGTTATATTCACATTGCAGCTTAGATTTTTTTTATTAGCACCACGCTCTGACACTGAGCTAACCGGCTGCCTCGGCACAGCTTAGACTTTTTTTGACTCTCCTTCTGTGGATCCAGCCTGATGTATGAAGTATACATTTAAAATGCCCAACTCTGTAAATCAGCGGAAGTAAAGCAATGAGGAAGAGGCTTGAATATGCACTCCAGAGATGCACAGTTACCATGGTAATAAGCGCCAGATAAATACATAGAAAAACTGGCAGAAAAATGGACGAAATAAGATCTTATTTCCAAATTCACACCTTATATGATTTGCTATGTTTTGATGAGCAATTTTTATCTGTCCCCAGGGAAATACAACATTAAAGAAGACATTTAAAATTCATTAGCATTACAAAATAATCACTTAATTTAAGCGAAAAAGTGCATGCTTTGGCCCAATGCTGTCATTCTTCTCTTTGTGGCATAATCTCCAACACACACAGAAACAAGAAATGTTAGCAGTATGTGTGAAGAGGATAGATTTGTACCAGCCGTCTTAGGAGGCATCAAGTCCCCTGGGCCTTTCTGCCGCTGTTTTAAAGCTGGTATACTACTTAGGAAATGCTGTCTTCTTGCAAACATCTCTCAGCTCCCCACTTCTGCTCAATAATTTCATTCTGCATCTTTAATATCCTCAAAGTGAAACTGGAATATCAAAGGTTTCTCTAAGTTTTGTGTTGCTAAAAGTGCACACCTGAATTCAATTTTAGATGATGATAATCTCTTCTTGTTTGGAGAAACAGATGCCTCCACACAACTTTATATGCTCCATTTGGTATTACAAAGCAAGCAGAGATTTCAGCATGAGGGAGTGGAGGTCCCCAGCAACATGGTGAGCTGAGTTACTGAGCTGGGGCTCATCCCTAAGAAGCTCTCATAAAGTGTATAGCTGCTATCTGATACTTACCTTTGCCACCCTCTCACTTGATAAAATTATCTTTTATCACCCTTGAGCTACAGAAAAGCCTGCTAAATCAACACAGGCTCTTGAAAGTATCTTTGGGGTTCAGAAGCGAACGTTGGCTTCTTTAAAGTAGGGAAGAAGCAGTGAGAATAGCATGAAGAACTGGGGACAAAAAAACACAAGAATGACAGAGAGGTTGAGACCTTCAGCCAAAGGGAGAAGATGTCAGTGGGATGTTCATGTAGATGTGGGAGAGGATGAAATTCCTCTCAATTATACATACTATGAGCTGTTTGTTGAATATAAAAGGAAATAATGACCCTTCCTAAGACCGATTACTGATGTTATATGCTTACTTTACATGTGAAGGGCAGCTCTGCAACACATGTGAAATAAATACAGTTTTGCTTAATTTATCGTAAACTGGAAAGCTGTCTAAGATGATCTAGATTTCAAAGAAATGGATGTTTGAATGGATGATACATATAGAGATTAAATTTATAATCTAGATAGTAATCTCTAGGTTTGATACAGATATCTCAATAAGAAGTTTGTAATAACAGGTGACCATTTCTGAAAAAGATACCTTTAAGATATTTTCATTAAATAATCTTCCAAAAACTCTACTGACATCTGATTTTCTAAAGGAATTACTCTGGTCACCTGTTATCAAATCAAGAGTTTAATGAAACTGTACAGGATAAATGGCAAATGACTCAACATGTTATCCAAATATTTTATTTAAATATTTTATCACTGAATTTTAAGAATGATTAGAAAAAAAATCATATACAATATTGTCAAAATGTGAGTTTCTTTTATCTTTTTCTTTTTAAAATTTAATACAAAGATCTATATAATAGATGTTTATGTGAATTACTGTGGGCAGAGACTCAGCGATCTCAGCTTTGCCATCAAGACAAATACAATCCTTGCCATCAAGATGTTTAGGGTTATCCTGCGTGATGAGTGAGCTGGAAGAGTGATCATGGAGAATAGGGAAAGACAAATTATTCTGTTAAAGGCAGAGTATTCTAAATGCAAACTTTCCTAAGACCCAAAAGTGATGATATCTTATTAGAAACCCAAGGAAGAAGTTGTTAAATCTGATTGTGGCATAGAAAAATCTGTCAGGGTAGAGTTTCAGCTGTTGTGCTACAGCATTGCTACAATCAATTTCAAATCACAAATCCTTGAAAACAAAGGTCAGAGGGTCATGTCTGGAGACATTTTTTAATAGTTAAAAAGTATTTTTGAGTTTTCCTTATTAAAAATATTTGGAAAATCAACCAAAAATTAGTATGTTTAGGAATCATTTCATGAATTTCAAATCTTTTCAATACATGGAATTTAAGAAAATTTATAATTTAATATCTGAGAGACTAGATGCATAGTAGACACATAGCAGTCATGGTCTCTGGAGGAGGGAGGAGACACCCCATTGACTCCACAGCTCACTTCCGCACAAGACAATTCAGGACTAAGATGCCACATCAGCTGAAACTACACCCAATCAATACTCATCCAGTGATTTTGAAAGCTCGTGTTCCTTTGAGCCTCATGCAGTCTATTTATACTATCATCCTTTTCTCTTTTATATTCATCTCCATTATCATATCACTCAAACATATGGATTGAAGACCTTTGAAAAATATCTGTCATCATCTTGAAAGCTTCTGTCACTGATGTGGCACACACACTTAAAATACTAAACCTAAGAACATTTAGTCTTTGCGCATCGAGGACTTTCTGGTTCTGGACATATTCCCTGACAAATACTGGATATACGGTAAGCACACAGTATATGTTGTCAATTAATCAGTTAATAGGTGATCAAGACTTCTGTTTTTCTTTTAGGGTTGTGCATAGCCTATCATCATTTGAAACTGCTAAACCTTATAAATCAGAAAGTTATTTGTTTGTTTCTTTTATTTAGCTTTCCAACACCATTTCTTGCAAGGGTTATTTTCTCGAGCAATGCCTCATATATATGCTAGATCCTTTAACCTTCATGGACACCTTCAACTTCTGTATTTTTCTATTTAAAAAAATTTATGTCTCTTCCTAATCTCATTTACTTCAGATTCAGCCATTGAACTAGAAAAAAAGGAAAAAGATAGCAAATATTTAAATGCTTTTCTTCTGCTGCACCCACTCAGCAAAGAGCCAGACCCAGCTATAATCTTTAAATCTATACTCTAAGTAGATTGAACCATAAGCTGGTTCAATATATTATGACAAACCATCATCACATATTCTCTCCCTCACTTAATGGCACTGCCCCATCAGCCAAGCCTTCAAGAAAATAGGCATCTTGTTTCAAGACTTACTATATAACATTTCTGAAAATCATTCGTCTTGATGTGCATGTTTTCATTCTTACAGTTGTGAAAATCAATTCTTAATAGAACCAGCTAAGTAATCTAAATCAGGAAGCTAACCATGCCATTTTCCTTAAACACACACACACACACACACACACACACACACACACACACACACACACTCTTCACTTGTCCCCAGCTTATACAGGATAAATGACAAACTACTCAACAGGTTATATGAATCCCTTCTGACCCTAGCCTACTTCCCCAGAATCAGCTCCAGTCATTTTCTTCCTGCAGTTTGCACATCTTGTAGGTGTAGTCCAGACACCTCCCAAGGTTTGCTGTGTTTGTTGTTAAGACGACCATCCTATCCACTGCTCTTTCATATTCATCTTGAGGTTTTCTATTCCTCTATAAAATTAATGTGAGCCTTCTCTAGGAAGTCTTCCCAGGTTTCTCCCTTCTGGTAGAAGGTAATTGAATCACAGGGGTGGGTCTTACCCATGCTGTTCTTATCATGGTGAATAAGTCTCATGAGATCTCATGATTTTGTAAAGGGGAATTCCCCTACACAGCACTCTTGCCTGCTTCCATATAAGAGGTGACTTTGCTCCTCATTCACCTTTCACCATGACTGTGAGGCCTCCCCAGCCATGTGGAACTGTGAGTCCATTAAACCTCTTTCCTTTTAAATTACCTAGTCTTGGGTATGTCTTTATTAGCAGTGTGAGAAAAGACTAAAATATATCCCTTGTGCAATTACCTAGTCCTCTCCTTGGTGAATCTTCTTGTTCACCTTACATGCCAATCATTCTAAACAGAAAGTTTGTTGATTCTTCTTTGTGGATATGTATTCATGAATGTTATTCCCTTTGACTGGATTATGCTACAAAGTTGCCATGACACTCTAGAAAACTACTCAGTCCTCAGGGTCCAATAAAATATTTCCATCATCAAGAAGCCAACTATGAATTTATTTCATAAATAAACTTATTTATTTATTCTTCTGTTGCACTTAGGCCTTGTTAAAAAGGCCAAAGATTTATTTCCCTATTAGTCTGTGAGCTCCTAGAAGAGAGTGAGCATGTGTTGTCTTATGACCTAAGACAGTCTAATGGAAATGATATTCCCTAAATATAGGTGGGATTATACTGAATGGTGTAGTCACAGTTTTCCTGAGAAATGGTACATATATATGTAGAGAGAGAGAGACACATACGGGAGGGACTTATTAGGGTGATTGCCTGATAGCATGATGGAAGCTGAGAAGTCCCACCTTAGGCCATCTACCAAGTTGAACCAGAGAAGCCAGCAGCATGTCTGAGTCCAAATCCAATGGCTTCAGAACCAAGGGAGTCGATGGAGTTAAAGGCTGAAGGCTTGAGAGGGTGGAGTTGGGTTGGGAGCAGTTGTTCCCTGGAGAGAGCCCTGGAATCTGAACTCTGGAGCATCTGGAGTTCTGATATCCAAGGGCTAGGAGAAGATGGGTATTCAGGCTCCAGAAGACAGAGAATGAGAGTTTACTTTTCTGCAGTGAGGTGATATCTCACTGTGGTTTTGATTGAATTCTCAGATGATTAAAGATATTTAGCATTTTTTATATTCCTGTATGTCTTTTTTTTAGAAAAGTCTACTCATATCTTTTGCCGTTTTTACTTAAATTATTTTTATTGCTATTAAGATCATTGTGTTCTTTATATAGTCTGGCTATTATTCCTTTGTCAGAGGGGTAATTTGCAAATATCTTTTCCCATGCTGTGGGTTATCTCTTCACTTTGTTTATTGTTTGCTGTACAGAAGCTTTTTAGCTTGATGTGATCCCATTTGTCCATTTTTGCTTTGGATGCCTGGTGCCTCAGAGGTTTTACTCAAGAAATTTTTGTCATCTCACCATGGTTTAAAGTGTCTTTTATCAAAAAGACACGAAATAATGGATGTTGATGAGAATGTGGAGAAAGAGAAACCCTCAGAAGTAAACACCAAATAGTTGGTGTACCACCAAAGTAGTATGGCCACTATGGACAGTATGGAAGTTCCTCAAAAAACTAAAAATAGAACGAGTATATAATCCAGCAATCCCACTGCTGAGCATATATCCAAAACAAAGAACATCAGTATATTGAAAACATCTGCATGCCTATGTTTACTTTAATGCTATTCACAAAAGCCAAGATAGGGGATCAACTTAAGTTCCATCAGTAGATGAATGGATAAAGACGATGTGGTACATACACACAAAGGAATAGTATTCGGCCATAAAAATTAAGAAAATCTGTCATTTGCAACAACATTGAGGAACTGGAGGACATTATTTTAAGTGGAATAAACCAGGTGCAGAAAGACAAATTATGTTTTTGCTCATTTGTGGGAGCTTAATAACTGTCTCATGGAGACAGATCCTAGAGAGATGGTTACCAGAGCCTGGGAAGGGTAGTGGGAGGTGGGGACAATATAGAGAGACTGTTAACGGACATGAAAATACAGTTAGCAGCATAACAGGGGGGCTACAGTCAGCAACAATTTATTCCATATTTCAAAATAACTAGAGGAATTAGAATGTTCTGAACTACAAAGAAATGATTAATACTTGAGGTGATGGATACCTTCATTACCCTGATTTGATTATTACATATTGTATGCTTGTATTAAAATGTGGCTTGTACTGTATAAATTTGTACAACGGTTATGTATCAGTAAAAAAATAAATAATTCACTCTTCCTTCTTTTTTTTTTTTTGGTTCCATCCAGGTCCCCATCCAATTGCATGGCACCAGCTCACATTGAGAGCTCCTCCAGAAATACCTTCACAGACACACCCAGGGAAGTTTAATACTTCTACTCAAATGCCAAACCACCAAAATTTCCCTTTCAGTGAATGATAAACAGGTTCGCTGCCTGCTGAAACACTGAGAATAACTAACGCAATAATTGCGAATAAATGATACTTTACCATTTATCTGCACATCCCTCAATCCAGTCAAGTTGACATCAGAATCAACAACCACACTGAACTAACTTGCATTTTTGGAAATGGCACTATTGAATCTTACTGAACGCCTGAGAAAATGACAGGTCCTTCTTTATTTTACTTAACGCAAAATTCTATTTTAGAATTTACCACATTACTTCCACTAATTATTCAGCCCTCAAGCTCAAGCACAGCGGCCATGATCTATTCACATGTATCAGAGTGCTTTGCACATTTTCAAAGCTTAATAGCCCTTTATGAACTGACTGATTGAATAAATGAATAACTAAGTGAATGAATAAATAATGTAAATTTAGGCAAAGGGAAAATAACTATGCAATGATATGTATGGGTTCAACCAATGAAAGTGTTATACATTCATTATCATTTCCCTGAGCTACCAAGAAAATCTTATTCTATGCAGCCAGGTAAGGAACTATTTAATAATTTTTAGTAACTTTCCAATGTTTAAACAACCAAATCAGAATTACTTTTCTCCTAACCAATTTAATAATTTATTTTTAGCTTAAAGTCTAAAGTTGAAAATTTGGAAAATAACAAGTATTATTTGATAATATATTCTTTATACCTTATAATATATGAAAAACACTAATATGAGCTCTTCAAATAGTGCCTAAGCATATCAACAAAAGTAAATGAGCATGAAATTTCTAGTTTAATTTGTAAGGATAACACTTGATACTGTTATTAGAATCTATGGCCTTCAATCCCCTGACCACCCTCACGTTACAAGAGGACTCCAATTTCGTCCTTCACACTCTTCAGCAAGCTGTACATGAGGACTGAGATATTGAGCAAATCTGTCAGGTATCTTAATCAAGTAACTGTACGGCTGGTACATTACCAAGAAAGGAAAAATATAGTCTAGTTGGGACAATTAGAACAGAAAAAAAAATCTCAGAATGTGGGCACTAAGATTTACAAGCTGAGTATTAGCAATAAATGTTAAGACAGAAACCATGAATGGGCACAGCTGTGGGAGTTAGCAGGTCAAGTACAGGAGAAGCAGTGAGACTGTCAAGAATAAAGGTTGCTCCTTCAATGAAACTGACTCTGCATGATCTGCCCATGTACCCCAGAACCTGAAGTACAACTAAAAAAAATGAAGAGGCGCAATAAGATGAGAAGCAAACAAGTTTATTTTCAAACAGCTCTATATTGAAATAGTGCACATACCATACAATTCAGCCATTTGAAGTGTCCAATGCAATGTTTTTAGTAAATTCACAGGTATGAGTATCATCATAATAATTAATTCTAGGATAGGGTTTCCACCTGCAAAAATAAAAGAAAAATACCTAGGTAACTTAAATGTATCAACCCCTCCTCCCACCCCTAACCCCAGCTCATCATGGCACTCATCCCTAAGGAACCACAAATCTATGTGCTGTCTTTATAGATTTGCCTACCGGACATTTCATATGAATGGGACCACAGAGTTATTGGTTTTAGTTCTTTTTGATAGATCAAAACATACACACATAAACATGAAAAAGAAGTTGAGTAAGTGTCTGAATGTCACTAAGCTTTTAACAGTGTCAGGATTTGAATGCAGGAAACTTGACTCCAGATTCATAGCATCATTTGTTATGGCAGATGCTGAAATATCATCACTGTAACTGAATGTAAAGAAGAGATGAGCAGAGATTTAGATCAACAGAGTATTTCTAAAATGGGTAAATTGGAGAATAAGTTATTTGTATATTTAATTAGCTATTTTTTCCAAATTTTTGAGCCCATCTGATAAGCTAGGATTTTATTGGTTATACAACTATTGTCAATAATACACAATTAGTCTACTTTTCCTCAGGAATTGAAGCCTTCTACACAACCCATTATATAATATACTGAGTAAAATCAAAGCATTGGCTGGAAGTATGGAGATGTACAAAGAAAGAACAAAAATCAAAGACATTAAGTTGCAATGTTAAAATTTTAAATCTTGGAATAATGGATCAGTTTAAATTTGGTTTATATTCCATCAACATTTAAATTCAAATTTAATCAACATTTAAATCTAATCAACACAAATTTAAATGTTGGTGGACTATAAACCAAATTTAAGCTGTTCCTTATTCAGAATTAGAATTATCAGAAATTAAGTATGTAACCACTATGAAAACAAAAGGCCAAAATGTTAATATTTACTCCCTGTGGCAGTTATTGCCAATTTTGTCCAATGTACATTTTGCCTTTTCCTAATATTTGTAATAAAACCCCATTGAAGTTAGACACTAGCTTTTATAGGTTTCTTTGCATGTAGATGTATATGTGGCATTAAAACCCATAATCTCTCACTTCCACAGAGCAATGCCATTTCAATAGGAGGCTGGAAGCAAATTATATTCTTTTTGAATGGGAGATGAAGTTAAAATGTTTATGAGTAACTGGAGTTAGAGTCTATTCTGAGAGTTGAATGATTTGTATTTCCTCTATGATCTCAAATGAAAGGATATTTTAAAATATGTGATAAATACATTCTGAAATTTAGTATCAGAAAAAATTTGAATAACTTCTTCAGAAAGAAAAAGTCTGTGTAATCTAGTATTCTGTCGTGTAATGATTTATTTATAAATTTACTCAAATAATACTACATATATATGAGAGACCTTCTTCAAAATTTAAAGATGTGATGAAAACAAGGAGCTTATTGAAGGGACACAATTTCTAAAATGGCAAACCAACAACTGAAAAATTAAGTAATAATATCCTACAATGTGTAAGCAGGAGTAAACACTCCAGTCCTAATGAAACAGTTGAGTAATCTTTACACAGGGATAACATTTGAGATGACACTAAACATCAAACAAACAAAAATTGAAGTCGCCAGATGGCTAAGTGGGGGTGGGAAAATCCAGAGCTGGAGAATAACATGTTTCTAGATGATGAAGCTTGGAAGAGCATAGGGACTTTGGGAGGCTACATGGTTTTTGTTGTTATGGAAGCATAACAAGGAAGAGGAAAAGTACTAGCAGATGAACAAAATTATACATTCTCTATGACTATATAATTATAGTACATATATTCGTAAACTATATATAGTGTATGTTTATGGTGTGTATATAGTGTAGATCTTGATAGTATATATATCAATTAAACATATACAGAGTGATCCTTAGATTATCACTGTGAGAATTGAGAAATATAGTTATATTTCTAAATATGCATAGCATTAAAGTTATGTTTCTAAATTTTTGTTATATTTTTAAAATTATGTTTATTTAGTTATATCTCTTTTCTTTTCTTTTCTTTTCTTTTTTTTTGAGACGGAGTTTCCCTCTTGTTACCCAGGCTGAAGTGCAATGGCGTGATCTAGGCTCACCACAACCTCCTCTGCAATTCTCCAGCCTCAGCCTCCCAAGTAGCTGGGATTACAGGCACGTGCCACTATGCCCAGCTAATTTTTTGTATTTTTAGTAGAGTTGGGTTTTCACCATGTTGACCAGGATGGTCTCAATCTCTTGACCTCATGATCCACCCGTGTCAGCCTCCCAAAGCGCTGGGATTACAGGTGTGAGCCACTGCACCCAGGCCATATTTCTAAAATTATGTATAATTGTCATGATCCTTAGATTATATATATATATTGATCCTTAGTTATGTAACTATGTACTATAACTATAGTGATCCTTAGTTACAGTTTAGTTTATTTCTAAAATTGTATTTCTAAATTTTTAAATATAATTATGGTGATCCTTTGATTACCATTGCAAGAATTTAGAAATACTAAATTTTAAGACCAATGCCTTTTAGAAAGGAGTTTGTAAAATAGTTCATGAGACCTGGTGAGATCCAAAAGTCTTTCAGTCGATTGATAGAATTTGGGAAATGTAAACATGCTATTCCAGATATTCTTTGAAGTCAACAGTAACATTCTATAACCATGACAACAAAATAAAGTGTTGTCACTGACTGTTGGGACTTTTATTATATCCATTTAAAAACAATAATTTCTCTTTTGCAACATATGCTTCAATTAGCAATTTAAGTATCTATGAATGAAAGCTATATGTGGAATGTACTTAGAAACCAAGGACATATTTCTAAAAAGTCAGCAAATACATTAACCATTATAGAAAATATAAAGACAAACTAAACACAGTTATTTTCCTTTGTGTGTAAAACAACTAAAACGTGGTCCATTATATTACAAATATAAATCAAAATGAATCAGCTTATACATGAAGTCAATGGACAAAGAAACCCCAACCGATGTGGAAAAGCCAATCAGTTTGGTGCAAGATTCTGTGCAAGACCTAGAACACTGGATTAAATAGAACTAAATTAAAATAAATAAGAAAAGACTTAGTGGATACAGTAGTTCTATACTGAAGAGACGAATACACAAAATGAACATTCCAGAAAGAGGTTTATTATATGCTGAGGATGAAGGTGCACAGAGAGGGAAGGGTGATTACAGTCTGACAGGTAATTCGGTGCACAAAGCACAGTGTGAATGATGAGGCTGGAAGAGCTCAAAGAGGAGGTACAGGGAGATTTTATTTAAAACAGTGTTGCCAATCACTTTAATTAAGGACCTACGGAATCATATGCAATGGAAGGAGCTTGAGTCCCACTCTAGAATCTCGACTTAGTTACATGCAACAAATGCCATACATTTTAATTTGTCGAGGCTCATACCAGATAATCATGAATAGAATCAGTGTTGCCATAAACTACTGTCCATTTTCTAAAATTAATGTCAAAAGTGTCATTACCTGAGGTTTGACCAACTTCTACAGTACTTATAAAATCGTATCACTGGAAAATTATTTTTGTCTAAACAACTTTCAACCTATCTGGGATTCTTCTAAGTAAGGAAATCAACCAGTCAGCTTTGAATCATCGAAGTACCCAATTCATGTTTTTTATTTTATTATTATTTTTATTGCATTTTAGGTTTGGGGGTACATGCAAAGAACATGCAAGATAGTTGCATAGGTACACACATGGCAGTGTGATTTGCTGCCTTCCTCCCCATCACTTATATCTGGCATTTCTCCCCATGCTATCTCTCCCCAACTCCCCATCCCTCTCTGCCCCTCCCCTATTTCCCCCCAAAAACCCCAGTGTGTGATTCTCCCCTCCCTGTGTCCCTGTGTTCTCATTGTTCAATACCCACATATGAGTGAGAACATGCAGTGTTTGGTTTTCTGTTCTTGTGTCAGTTTGGTGAGAATGATGGTTTTCAGGTTCATCCATGTCCCTACAAGTCCACGAACTCATCGTTTTTGAAGGCTGCATAATATTCTGTGGTGTATATGTGCCACATTTTCCCTGTCCAGTCTATCATCGATGGGAATTTGGGTTGGTTCCAGGTCTTTGGTATTGTAAACAGTGCTGCAATGAACATTCATGTTCATGTGTCCTTATAGTAGAATGATTTATAATCCTCTGGATATATACCCAGTAATGGGATTGCTGGGTCAAATGGAATTTCTATTTCTAGGTCCTTGAGGAATCATCAAACTGTCTTCCACAAGGCTACAGTAATCAGAACAGCATGGTACTGGTACCAAAACAGAGATATAGACAAATGGAACAGAACAGAGGCCTTGGAGGCAACACAACGCGTCTACAACCATCTGATCTTTGCCAAACCTGACAAAAACAAGCAATGGGGAAAGGACTCCCTGTTTAATAAATGGTGTTGGGAAAACTGCTAGCCATGTGCAGAAAGCAGAAACTGGACCCCTTCCTGACACCTTACACTAAAATTAACTCCAGATGGATTAAAGACTTAAACATAAGACCTGGCACCATAAAACCCTAGAAGAAAACCTAGGCAAAACTATTCAGGACATAGGCGTAGGCAAGGACTTCATGACCAAAACACCAAAAGCATTGGCAACAAAAGCCAAAATAGACAAATGGGACCTAATCAAACTCCACAGCTTCTGCATGGCAAAAGAAACAGTCACTAGAGTGAATCGGCAACCAACAGAATGGAAAAAAAATTTTGCAGTTTACTCATCTGACAAAGGATTGATATCCAGAATCATGTTTTGACCATAGTCGAATATTAATAGGTTTAAGTAAAAAATGTTAAAATAAATTATCATGATAGATTCATATAATGAAACAATATTTGTGTCTTGTCTTGTTTTTCTTCATATTTTTAATGACCTGATTAAGAAAAACGAACTTCCTATTTGGTTTATCTCAGAAATTTTAAACTACCTAATGGAGAGGAAAAAAATGTCCAATAAAAATCGTGATTTTTTTCAGTGGGAAGTGTATTTTTCTTCAAAATTAGATCACCATGGCATCTATAAAGCAGATGGCAATAGGCATTACTATCATTAATTTCTGTCTAGAAAAATGCAGGGGGTAAATTATTTTTAGATAACTTAAAATGTGTCCTTTCCCTCAAAAAACATTTCCACAGAACATGTTTGTTTATGGGAATTTCTGGATTAAGTAAAACACAGTTATGTGTTTATGTATTTTTATGTATATATTGGATGGTGTTGGTGTAGAAAAGGGGAAAATATATATAGTAAAGAGATATTCTTTTGTAATGTGAAAGTAAGGGTGATGATTTCTGTCTTCCAGCCTTGCCCATGATTTTTCCAAAGGTGGCCCAGACTCTAAGAAGGAATGTTGATCCTTTGTCACTTGTGCTAACCATCAACATAAAAACAAACTAAAAACATATTGAAAAAAATAGTGGTGTCAAAGGACTAAAAAGAGACAAATTTTTATCATATTTTGAAAATGCACAGGAATCATCTTGGCATATGTTGAATATTAAAATTGAAATGGACACCGCACCATCTTTTTCATTTCCATTCTAATCATTCTAGAATCGTCTTGAAATAACTGCTTCAAAGCATTAAAAATACGAAAAAAGAATCCCTGAACATCAGTCACGGATAACTATGAATATGTCATAGAATTATCTATTTTGTTTAGAGAATGTTAAATATAATTTAATATTATATACTGTATATATATTATAATCTGTAATATATTGCAGATTAAGAATTCATCAGTTTTATAATATGTTCTACTATACTATTTTATCAAGATATTTGGAGGTGAAAAGAGTAAAATATGCATCCAAAAGAGAAGTAAAACTTTTTGAGTTCTTCCCACTGTTTGTTTCAATATGTAGAATACATGCAGGTACTATCTGCATAGCCATGCTCCATTTGTAAAAGAACAAATGATCTGAGCCCAGTAGAGCAGTAATTTATTCTATGAGTGTTCAGAGACTAGAAGGTCAAGAATTCATTAAAACTAGAATGAAAACATGCACACGTATGTTTATTGTGCCACGGTTCACAATAGCAAAGACTTGGAACCAACCCAAATGTCCATCAATGATATAGTGCATATAGAAAATGTGGCACAGATATACCATGGAACACTATGCAGCCATATGAAAGGATGATTCCATGTCCTTTGCAGGGACACGGATGAAGCTGGAAACCATCATTCTCAGGAAACTGACACAAGAACAGAAAACTGAATACTGCATGTTCTCACTCATAATTGGGTGTTGAACAATGAGAACACATGGACACAGGGAGGGGAACACCACACATTGGGGTCTGTTGGGTGGTGGAGGGGTTAGGGGAGGGATAGCAGGGGGTAAGGAGACTGTGGAGGGATAATATTAGGAGAAATACCTAATGCAGGTGATGGGAGGATGGATGCAACAAACAGTCATGCCATATGTCTACCTATGTAACAATCCTGCACAATCTGCACATGCACCCCAGAATTTAAAGTATAATAAAAATAAAAAGAATTTTTTCAATAAAAAAGAAAGAGATAAACTAGAATAAAAACAAATCAAGTGGTAGCACATTTATATCTTGAGATAGATAAAAAGTAAAAATACATGGAATACAGAAGTAGAGACATTTCTAACAGTTAATATGTTCCATCTTGCACTTAGAGCTGTAGATTCAATCTATCTATGCATAGTCAAGGAACAAAAAACCAAACAAGATTTGCAATCTGGCAAGATATGGCTCTGATACTTACCAGCAGGGTTAGGACGTAACTATCTATATCTATATAGATCTATTTATAAGAGAAAGAAACTATCAGTAACAACTGTTTCATAATAGTAGCAATAATAATGATAAACTACTCATTGAGAACAGTTAAAATTATTTCTTAAATGTCTCCAGAGCACATTCCCATGACACAATTTCATAATTGTACACATCAACAGCAGCGCTAATCCATCCCCTAGTGCATCGGAACAGTCAATGCTAATGTCCTTAGATGTTCAACGTACCTCCATGTGCCTTGTAGCAGTTTTTTGGCAGTGTAATAACTTGTATAACATGCATTTAGAGTCGGAGGACAGCCCATTTTTATTGCCAAACTTAATCATTACTGCTGTGGCTGTTTTCCTTATTTATTTTTACTTCCTATATTTTGCTTTTCAGTTTGCACTACGTAATTCTACTCCCCAGGGTGATTGTTACCAATCTGCAAAGGCATGAAGTGATCTAGCCAAAGAATAACAGTGTCATCAGCACCTGTGGTGTCATCTGGGGTTATGTTGCAAGGGAATGAGGACTTTCACATTTGTTTTGAAAGAAATATGAACTTACAGATACACTTTTTTAAAACAAATGAAAATGCTTTTTATCCATTCAGCAATTTGGAAGCAGTCATACTCTGCAAAATGCTTATTAGTTGGCATTATGAATAAATCACTATTTGAAAGTCACTTAGTATAAAAACTAATTTTTTTAATTGTAATTTAGGTTCTGGGGTACATGTGCAGATCATGCAGGATTGTTGCATAGGTACATACGTAGCAAGGTGGTTTGCTACCTTCATCCCTCATCACCTATATCTGGTATTTCTCCCCTCATTATCCCTCCCCACCCTCTCCACCCCACTGTCCCTTCCCTAGAACCCCTACTGACTGCAATGTTTGATGCTCCCCTCCCTGTGTCCATGTGTTCTCATTGTTCAACACCTACCTATGAGTGATAACATACGGTGTTTGATTTTCTGTTCTTGTGTCAGTTTGCTGAGAATGATGGTTTCCAGATTCCTCCATTTCCCTATGAAGGACATGAACTCATCATTCTTTGTGGCTGCGTAGTATTCCATGGTGTATATTGTCCACATTTTCTTTATCCAGTCTATCGATGATGGACATTTGGGTTCGTTCCAAGTTTTTGCTATTGTAAACAGTGCCGCAATGAACATACATGTGCATGTGTCTTTATAATGGAAAACATTATAATTCTTAGGGTATATATCCAGTAATGGAATTGCTGGGTCAAATGGTATTTCTATTTCTAGGTCATTGAGGAATCACCACACTGTCTTCACAATGGTTGAACTAATTCACACTCCCACCAACAGTGTAAAATTGTTCCTATTTCTGATTTGTTTAGGATTTCTAAAGAGCATTGGTTTAGCTGCCTTCTCTGTAGGAAAACATGACTTCCACAGAAAGACTAAGTTGTAGATATATAATGTTGCTAAAATATGAAACTGGTTATTTCATTTTCACACTGCTTATAAAGACATACCCAAGACTGGGAAATTTACAAAACAAAGAGGTTTATTGGACTTACAGTTCCACATGGATGGGGAGGTCTCACAATCATGGCGGGTGGTAAAAGCCACATCTCACTTGGTAGCAGCAAGAGGGATAATGAGAACCAAGCAAAATGAGTTTCCCCTTATCAAGCCATCAGATCTCATGAGTCTTAGCCACTACCATGAGAACATTATGGGGAAGAAAAAAAAACATGCCGTGATTTAATTATATCCCACTGGGACCCTCCCACAACATGTGGAAATTATGGGAGCACAATTTAAGATGAGATTTGGGTAGGGCCCCAGAGTCAAACCATATCATTTCACTCCTGACGTCTCCCAAATCTTATGTCCTCATATTTCAAAACACAATCATGTCTACCTTATAGTCATTCAAAGTCTTAACTCATTTCACATTAACTCAAAAGTTCATAGTCCAAAGTCTCATCTGAGACAAGGCAAGTGCCTTCCACTTAGTAGCATGTAAAATCAAAAGCAAGTTAAGTACTTCCTAGATACAATGGGAGCACGCACATGGGGTAAACGCAGCCATTCCAAATGGAAGAAATTGGCTGAAACACAGGTGCTACAGATCCCATAAGTCTGAATTCCAGTGGGGTAGTCAAATCATAAAGATCTAAAATGATTTCCTTTGACTCCATGTCTCATATCCAGGTCACACTGATGCAACAGGTGGGCTCCCATGGTCTTGGGAAGCTCCACCCCTGTGACCTTGCAGGGTACACCCTTCCTCCCAACTGCTTTCATGATCTGATGTTGAGTGTCAGTGGCTTTCCTGGGTGCATGGTGCAAGCTGTCAGTGGATATACCATTCTGGGATCTGGAAGACAGTGGACCTCTTCTCATAGCTCCACTAGGCAATTTCCCAGTAGGGACTCTGTGTGGGATCTCCAACCCCACATTTCCCTTCTACACTGCCCGAGCAGAGGTTCTCCTTGAGTGCCCCTGGCCCTGCAGCAAACTTCTGCCTGGGCATGCAGGCATTTTCATACATGTTCTGAAGTCTAGGCAGAAGTTTGCAAACTCCAGTTAGTGACTTCTGGGTACTCACAGGCTGAACACCAAATAGAAGCAGCGAAGGCGTGGGGCTTGCACCCTCTGAAGCCATGATTTTTCAGCCACAGGTGAAGTGGCTGGGATACAGGCCCCAAGTCCCCAGTCTGCACACAGCACAGGGACCCTGGCCTCTGCACAGGAAACCATTTTTTCCTATGGCTGTAGACCTTTGATGAGAAGGGCTGCAGTGAAGACTTCTGACCTGCCCTGGAGACATTTTCCCCACTGTCTTGGGGACTAACATTTAGCTTCTTGTTACTTAGGCAAATTTCTGCAGCTAGCTTGAATTCTCCCTTTCTCCCTAGAAAATGTGTTTTGTTGTTGTTGCTGTTGCTGTTGTTGTTGTTGTTGTTGTTGTTTTGTTTTGTTTTCTATCACATTGTCAGGTTGTAAATTTTCTAAATTTTTAGGCTGTTTCCTTTATCAAATGGAATGCCTTTAGCAGCACCCAAGTAAGATCTTGAAGGCTTTGCTGCTTAGAAATTTCTTTCAACAGATATCCTACATTATCTCTCTCAAGTTCAGAATTCCACAAATCTCTAGGACAGGAGAATATGTTGCCAGTCTCTTTGCTAACATAACAAGAGTCACCTTTGCTTCAGTTCCCAACAAGTTTCTTATCTCCATATGAGACCACCTCATCCTGGACCTTGTTGTTCATGTCTCTATCAGGCTTTTGGTCAAAGCCACTCAAAAAGACTCTAGGAAATTCCAAAGTTTCCCAAATTTCGATGTCTTCTTCTGAGCCCTCCAAACTGTTCCAACCTCTGCCTGTTACCCAGTACCAAAGGCACTTCCACATTTTCTGTTATCTCTTCAGCAACACCCTATTCTACTGGTACCAGTTTACTGTATTCGTCCATTTTCACACTGCTCATAAAGATGTACCTGAGACTGGACAATTTACAAAAGAAAGAAGTTTAATTGGACTTACAGTCCCACCTGGCTGGGGAAGCCTCACAATAATGGTGGAAAGAACGGAGGAACAAGTCCCATCTTACATGGATGGCAGTAGGCCAAGAGGGAATGAGTAAGACACAAAAGCAGAAACCCCTAATAAAACCATCAGATCTCCTGAGACTTAGTCACTACCATGAAAACAGTATGAGGGAAACTGCCCTCGTGATTCAGTTATCTCCCACTGGGTTCCTCCCACACAAAGAGGGAAGTATAAGAACACAATTCAAGATGAGATTTGGGTGGGGACACAGAGCCAAGCAGTTTCAATTGGACTGACAGTTCCACATGGCTGGGAGGCTTCAGAAACATGACAGAAGGCAAAGTGGAGCAAGTGACAACTTACGTGGATGGCGGCAAGCAAAAAGAGAGCTTGTGCAGAGAAACCCCTGTTTATAAAACCATCAGATTTTGTGGAACTACCATGACAACAATATTGGGGAAACTGTCCCCCACAGTTTAATTGTCTCCTACCAGGGCCCTCCCACAACACATGGGAATTATGGGAGTACAATTCAAAATGAGATTTGGGTGGGAACACAGAGCCAAACCATATCAGCAACTAACAGTATTTTTTCATTTCTGCCTGAATGGAACATCTCAAATAGTTTTTACTTAAACTATTTAGAGTATAACTGCAAATATTATACTAAAATATAATTTATTTATTTATTTTTGAGACAGAGTCTCACTCTGTTACCCAGGCTGGAGTACAGTGGCACGACCTTTGCTCACTGCAACCTTCATCTCCTGGGTTCAAGTGATTCTCCTGCCTCAACCTCACAAGTAGGTGGGATTACAGGCATGAACTACCACACTCAGCTAATTTTTGTATTTTTAGTAGAAATGGATTTCATCATGTTGGCCAGACTGGTCTTGAACTCCTGACCTCAAGAGATCTTCCTGCCTCAACCTCCCAAAGTGCTGGGAGTACAGGCATGAGCCACTGTGCTGGCCAGTAAAATATTTTTAAACTAAAAAAAAAATTGTCATGAATTACAAGCATATACTTCTTGCTTTTTTTATTTGACAAATGAAAGACTTTATGACCCTCAACGAGAATATAATTATTGTTATATAATTAATTTATATTGGTTTCTATAAAGAATAGGGACCAAAATGCTTGCTGAATGTTTAGAATTTTTTCATGTTTGATAGTGAATTACTGAGGACATCAATAATGTCCAATAAAATAAAAATAAAAACAATACATATGTAGGTAACAGTGCATGAAAAGTTTGTGGCCTATTGGCCTAAACTGATCGGTCTTGAGATCCAAATTTCTGGTGAAGTCCTATACTTATATGTCTTCAATAATACAAATGCAAATATTTATAGTCTTAAGTAATTAAAGCCAAAGTCCACCAGAAGACAAAGTAATTATTTTCGTAAATAACATTTAGCAATACAGAAAGGCAGCGAGGCTTACTGGCATTGACATAATTGGTATAAATCTTCTCCAATTGCATGTCTGTTCAATCTTCTTCAATTGCATTCCTGTTCAAACTCAAGAAATATTCGAAACCATATCAGGGAGTGCTGCATTTTCTTTGGGTAACTTGTTAGGAGACAAAAGAGTGGCCACTTATTCTACCTTCACCATTTACAAATCCTGTGAACTGATACAAATCATTTAATGGCTCTAATGCGTTTCACAGTTGTTAGTAAGAATAGCCTCACATCCCTGTCATAAATTTACAATGACATTGTATAATATCTCTGAAAATGCTGTAATTTATAAATCGCTGTATAAATGAAATATAAAATTATAAATATATATAGTGATTATTTCCATAGATACATGACCTTGATAAAATTGAGACTGAAAGGGAACCCAGTTTTTTGAAAAACTGAATTTTGGGGTAAAATATATAGAATGAATAACCTGCAGAATCACAACATAAGTTCCTATAGAACTTTACATAATGATAATAGCTGTCAAGCTTGTTCTATTGTTGACTTCTGTCCCAGAATTCCACTTAATTCTATTTGATCTTAGTATCTGCCTCCAGAAAGCAAAACTCTCTTCCATTTTCTCCCAAGTGATATGACACTTGAGAAAGGTAGATCATGACAACCTCTATTCTAGGGTCACATTGCTTTTTCAGACATGCAAAACACATCTCACTCCACCAGAAAGGAGCACCATTATTAGTCCTAGCTACTTTCCATTTGACATATTTGAAACTGATAGTTATAGAAGTAAAAAGCAATGAGGAGAACTGAACTCAGAGAAATAACAGGTCACTAAAAGTACTTATGATTTTGAAAACTGGTGTTTCATCAATTAAACTTCTATTAAACGTGCCAAAATTATATCATTGATATGTATTGCAAATGTATATATATTGAAAAATCTAATTGTAGTATGTTTTCTGTAAGTATCACACTTTCTTTGACTAAATACAAAGGAATTATTATTTCTCCCCAGAAATTTTCTAAAAACTAATAATCAGCTTGTTCACTTTATACTGCTCATACACAAATAAGTACTTGGTCATGTCATAAGTACATGCCATGCTATGGTAAGGCAAGATAATCTCTGAATAGATGTATGTATATGTGCATGTATTTCAAAGCATTGTTACTTACCAGGGTAGAATCTTACGACTAAGCAATTTTATTGCAGTTCAAGCGGCTCAGGAAGCTTTGATTTTACTCCTCCTACAGTGGCATGGTATGATTGCTAGAAATGGTATCAGAAGGGTCTCTGGCCACTCTGTAAAAGTAGATTGCTGTTGCTTTTTAACAGGGTAAGAGACAGATGGTGAGTCCAGGTGACTTCCGGCCTTTACTCTAAGTCAGAATATGCTTCCTTCCCCTTGACCCCAAGGAAGACTGAGATATTTATCTGGACCCTGAGCTGTGACATATTTCCTTTCTCCACAACTCCAAACAGGCTTGAGAATTTGCTTCATCTGAAAGACCCAGGAGTGGGGAGGAATGTTTCAAGTCGGCACTGCTCCCACTCAGACTTTCTGAAGAACACCCAGTAGATGTCCTTGGGGAAAGAGCTTGCAGTCCATTGCAAACTTTCTTTATTACTATATCTCCCAGTGATTCTAATTCCTCATGATCATCCCACATGACTGGTAAAAATTAATTGAATTTAGCAGTCTTTATAGATACTTTTATGGTGCTCAACTCTACTTCTGTTCTTCCTAAAAGGATTAGCAGTCTTTATAGATACTTTTATGGTGCTCAACTCTACTTCTGTTCTTCCTAAAAGGGAACATCACCAGGATTCTTTTGCAGAAGGGTTTGTTGCATCTTAAAATTCAGCCCACTTGATTGCCTTGTGACCGAGGTTTCTGATGAACTCAAGACAAAGTAATAATATTAGCAGTGATCAAATTTAAAAAATATAATTATAGTGGGAAAATGCTCTCATATAGCTTTCTATGTACTAAGCAAAATGCCACTGTTTTTTGTTATTGTAAATAGTATAATTTTAATCTTTTCATTATCTTTTATTATTTCCTCAGACTGAGGGAGCAAAAAAGAAAGTTCTGAAAATGTAAAAACACAGATGTTTTCAGGAAGAGCCCCATAGGTCTGAAGATCAGATCTTAGAAGAGCAGTGACTGACTAGTGGTGTTGGTGTTTATGGTGGGGCTATGTGTATGTGGAGGGTGGGCAATGGAGCTGTTTCTACAAACCTCTTAAAATAATGAAAATTGAATTCAGCTGCTGCTTTGGGAGGTGCTGCAGCTGCAGAGTGAAGGTTTGCTAGGATAATGGCTTCAAGGAAATGCAAGCAGACAGGAAGCTCCAGTGAAGCAAATGAAGGAGCAAATCCCTTTCCTTGTAGTTGTCCCTACTGGCCAAAGTTAACACAGAGATATCTGGAAAAGCAGAAATGTCATTGGCTAAGTCCCCCTACCTTATAATGTAAAATTTAGTAATATTAACTTAGTAATGGCACACTTACCTTAAAAACCACTGATAATCCTGTCACAAATAAATTTTAAAAACTAGTAGACCACTGAGAAAATCTACTATAATAAGAAAAATAATTACAAAAAAAAACCTATAGGAAAAGATGGCAATACAAATAAAATGACAGTTGTACTGGCAGAATTTCAGAAAGAAATAGAAGGAAAAGCAAAACACAAATATGAAAACACAATCTTAAGTGAGAATCGACACAGGAGACTGGAAAAGGCATGAAGATACATTAAAAATAGAAATAAGAAAGTGTAAATTAATTTAATCGGAATAAAGGAAAACCAAATAAAATTTATAGATACAGAAGAAATGAGACAGGTACAACATATACCGAATCAGTTTATAAAAGTTATGATAATAAATTTATAAACACAAATTAAATTGTAATTTAAGCTGACTTTTAAAAATAAAAAATGCTTGCTTGAGTCTACATTTTAAACATCACAAATTATCCCCGAGTATCCTACATTTAGACATGAGCAAAATAGAATTACGAGAGCTTCATGAGTAAGAATGGATGTTTTAGTAAACAGACAGAGAACTGAATCCCTGATAATGGAGAAGAAAGAAAGCTCAAATTTATTGTTTGCCATATTCTACATAACAGATAGTGAAACAATACCTGCAAAATAACCGGAGAAATAAAATAGAGTCAAGCTTCCAAACTGAATATTCTGTCAGGCTTTTTTAAAAAAAAATTATACAAGGTGTTAACATTTTAAAGTCACAGTCACTAAAGGAATATTATTGTGGTAGGTTATCTAAAGGAATCTTATTGTGGTAGGTTACCTTTTTCTAATTTCTAGAGGATAAATAGCATTCAATAAGATACAGTTGAGAAAACCATGGCTAAAGGAGTGATGGTGAGAAATGAACTTATTTACTCATACAATGACACCCCAAAACAAATATTGATGTTTGGGTTACAGAACAATGAAAATGGAATATACTCCTAAAATATAAAAATAATAAAAATTTCAAAAGTTGGAAGCGGAAGAGGGAAATAAAGATATGATGTAGAATAGGTTATTGATTGCCCCGTTTATTATAGCAGGGAGTCATAAATGCAGTTTAAAGCTGGCAATTTGGCTTTTATGGATGAAAATCTGATGATTTAGAAAATAAGTGCAAAAAAGGGAATCATAGATCTTCATAATATTATTATTCATAACAGGGCATTTATAGATATTCTACAAAGGTTAAAACACTAGAAATATTCAACAAACTTTGGAACAAAAATGCAATATATTTTGAATACAAGACTGTAGGAAATAAATAAATTTTGAAAACTAAAGAAAGACTATTGAAGGAAAATATATTAACTACAGGGAACTACATAAAACACATAAAAAGCCAATCCACACATGCTACACAACAGTAGAAAAAATAAGCCAATCCTGTCTGGTTAATAAATAAAAGTTAATTTTCTATTGTATCCAAAAGCAAAAGCCAACCAGATATGTAATATATATTTTTAAAACATATGAACTAAAGGATTCAGAATGTTGAAAATAAAAAGTGCCAGCACAAAGCCATATCAAGCAATTGAAAAAAAATCCATTAACAGAAAGAATTTTTATTATGTTTAAGTTTGTCATCCTCAGTTAAGCTGAAAGGCATGCACTTCTTTAACAGAATCTCGTAACTATAGCTACATGTTGTATGAGGACAAATAGATGGAAGACCATTATATAGTTGGAGAATGTAATTCACTCCAAACAAAATCAAATCAGTTTTTTAAAAATGTAAGACATAAAACCTTAGAAAATGTGAAGAATATATAATTGATAAGTATTATTCATGTTACCCTGGACCTAGAATATCCATTACATTAAGAAACAAAGGTTATCATTATATAATTACCATTATATTAAGTCACAAAGGAAAACTTAGAAAATTAAGAATAGTAAAGACAATGCTTTTTGATAGCAATAGGATCAAATAAAAATAACATCCAAAAATAAAAATCACCTGTGTTATTGAAATTGACAGAAACTTCTTCCTTAGACAACACTGGCATGAAGGTAAAATGCAAATAACTTGGCACATGATTAAATAAATGTTAACAAAATTCTTGGATTGTAATTTTTGTGATAAATCAATACAAAATTTAGAGAAAAAATTAGCTTTAAATACTTAAATTTCTTTTCTTTCTTTCTTTCTTTTCTTTTTTTTTTTTTTGAGACAGAGTTTTCCTCTCTTGCCCAGGCTGGAGTGTAGTGGCTAGATCTCGGCTCACTGCAAGCTCTGCCTCCTGGGTTCAAGTGATTATCTTGCCTCAGTCTCCCTAGTAGCTGGGATTGCAGGTGCCCACCACCATGCCCAGCTAATTTTTGTATTTTTAGTAGAGATAGGGTTTCACTATGTTGGTCAGGCTGGTCTTTGAACGTCTGACAGGTGATCAGCCCATCTCAGCCTCTCAAAATGCTAAGAGTACAGGCATGAGCCACCACATCTGGCCCATTTTACCTAATATTTAATAGCTCATAATAATATGGGAATTTAAGAAAATATTACTTCCGTAAATTAGAAAACATCTTTCTTCAAAACTTGAAAATGTCACAATTCATGATGGCCTTTATATCATGTGCCTTTCAGTAAGGCTATGTGTAAACAGGTTTCTGATATGCTTTGGCTCTGTGTCCCTGTCCAAATCTCACGTAGAATTGTAATGCTCATTGCTTGAGGAGGGTCCTGGTGGGAGGTGATTGGTTGATTGAGTGGACCTCCCCTTGCTGTTCTCATGTTAGTGAGTGCGTTCTAATGAAGTCTGGTTGTTCATTAGTGTGTAGCACTTCCCCCTTTTCTCCCTCTTTCTCCTGCCACAGACATAGAAGATATATCTTCTTCCTTTTCACCTTCTGCCATGATTGTAAGTTTCCTGAGGCCTCTGCAAACATGCTCCCTGTACAGCCTGCAGAAATGTGAGTGAATTCAGTCTTTTCCTTATAAACGACCCAATCTCAGGTAGTTCTTCATAGCAATGCAAGAACAGACTAATCCAGTGTCACATTTGTATTAATTGTTTTTATAACACATATTCAAGATTTGTTTCACATCTTTTATTGAAATAGTTTGTACTGTGCCCAGTTTTCTCAATTTAGGTAATCACATTTATTGAAATGAAACACAAGTTAATAATTCAACTAAAATTATTTAAGAGTTACCATCTTTGACATCAGGAGGTGGACTTACAATTTTAGTTATTAGATTCATTAATTCTATCTTGGTGAAAAATCATGAATATGACTCAATCTAGAGTGAAATGGTCATGTGAATTTGGTTAAAATGAAGCCAATCACATATAAAATAATTGTAGACCTCACATTGAATATTATATTTATTATGATAATCCATAACAATGTTTATTCATACTGGCTATAACAGAATATCATAGACTGAGTGGCTTATTAATGACAGGAATTATTTCTCATAATTCTGGAAACTGGGAAGCCCAAAATCAACAGACGGGCTGATTTAATTTCTGGGTAGGACTCTCTTCAGAGAAGCCCGGCTTCCTGCTTTGTCCTCACATGGTGCAAGGGACAAGAGATCTCTCTGGGGTCTCTTGCATGAGGTCACTAATCACTGGCCAAAGGCTCTACATTTTAATTCCATCAGCTTGGGGTTTGGGATTTCAACATATGAATTTGAGGAAAGCACAAACTTTCAGTCCATTACAGAATTGTTATATCATTTTCACTTCTATGAAAGCTGAGGATAAAGTAGTTCCCTTGTTTGGATGAGGGTCACAGAAATAGAAGTTGAAACTGAAATCTTGAGCTCTTTCCATCACACACTTTTTCCTTCTTCCTCTCTGCAACCATTCCCCAACAACATCTACAGGGATAATTTTGGCCTTAATATTCAAAGCCTCTAGACTTCTGTGAGAGCATAAAAATATCCTCCCTATCATTGTATTATTATTATTTTTGTTAGAATTTGGATCCTTATATAGCTCAGTTTGTCTTAAATTTACTTTTTATCTGTGTAATATTAAAAAATTCATTCTATGTCGCTACATTTTAGCTTTCTCATAAGTAAGTGTAGAGAGATTGAGAAATTAAGTAAGATAACATATCTATCCTTTGCAAACTTTAACAAATATATTACATGCTACTCTTCTTAAACTAGAGACTGGTTTTGGGAATGAAATGGTTCTCATAGGAGTGATGCTATTACATTTTTCTCTATTCTCATGCAGACACAGACATGCTAACATAGACAATAAATTGACAACAAAATGAAGACAGATTACTGATGAAAACTAAATAGGGATATTATTAATTTTAACTGCAAAATTACTCTACACCAAAGCAATATAATTAGAGTTAATTTTAAATCCACTTTAGAATAAAGGTTAAACATGGGCAATTATAAGACTATATAAAAAAATAAATCAGAACTATGTTTTTTCTTTTCTTGTCTAAATAATATATGGCTTAGTCTTACTATCTGAGTTGTTTCTTCTGTTATTGTTTTGATGTAAGGAATTTTAAAAAGTGGGGTTTCTTTAGACCATTTGTGAAATTTCTGAACTAAAATTCTCTCTGATAAGTGTTACATATTATTCATTATGGAGGCATCAAGGGAAAAGTCTTAAAAGCTAGAAGTGTATTAAAAGCTGAGTCTTCCTTGTATGCTACGTATGGTATATAGACTTTGAACACACAAGCAAGTAAAAATACCATGTATAATAATTCTTTTTTAAAAATCTGATCAGAATTTTACTTGGAGGTAACGAAAAGCTAAATTGATGTTGATTCCTTTCTACAATAATTATGAAATGCAAGATTATTTGTGCATAAATTTAATAATTTCCAATAATCTGCTTAATTGTAAACACAATGTAAACCAAACAATAATTGTTATCACAATAAATTGCAACAACCTAATGACTTTTAAAATTACCAGCAAACACCATCTTTGCATTTTTCTGGAAGTCTAAAAGCACTTTAAAATACAAAAGTTTATTTACGAAGTTACCAACAAATATACATACTCTGTCTTTCCAAATAAGACCTACTTTAAATTGGCCATTCAATCTCAACTTTTAAATGCTGACTCCTTGAAGACGCTGGATATTTTTAGATACAAATTTTATGTTTCTCTTACTGGAATGCTAAAGACAAGCAGTTTCATTACTATGGCTTTTCTTTGTGGAATTTTTTTTCAGAGCTATTATCCTAAGTGTGGGTATTGATGGCACTACCCATGGGGTGGAAGCATTAGAGCTGCATAACTTTTAGATATTTTATAGAAATCTTCACTATAATGTCACTCCTGGCAAACAGCTGTGCTGTGATATGTCACAATGATGAATCATCAGGCATGGTAAAATCTAAAGGACAGTTATATAAAAACTTGTATTAATAAAACATAATTTTCACAAGTGCAAAATGAACATTTGCATATACTCTAAAAACTTCTACAGCATTTACTCCAAAGTGTCTAGTACATGACCATAATTTAGGATCATGATGATTTCCATGTGGTATTTCAAAGAGAAACAAATCCCTTCTTAGGATGTAAGACTGACAGTTAATTGTACAATGTGAGATTATATTACAGCAAGATCTAATATAAGTACCTTATAAAATTACACTGGACTCCCGGTCCAGACAAAATCATGTGGACTGCTTTCTTTCTTCTACTACCTGCTAAGTGTCAATATAAACCCAGGAAATGATAGAAGGGACAACCAAAGCATAACTCTAAAATGTAAAAAGAGGAAAGCACGCTGAGAAGGGATATCAGGACTGGAGGAACATCACAGAGACAAGGCATCTTACAGCCACTGCCCAACAAAGGAAGAAGACTGAGAGCCAGCACTTTAGGTTTTTAATTTTGTTTTTCTGAGTTCCTGGGTACATGTGCAAGATGTGCAGGTTTGTTGCACAGGTAAGCGTGTGCCATGGGATTTGCTGCACCCGTCAACCCATCTCCTAAGTTGCATTGGCTCTAGCACGCATTAGCGATTTTTCCTATTGCTCTCCACCCACACCCATACTTCCCCAAAAGGCCTCAGGGTGGGTTGTTCCCCTCCCTGTGTCTATGTGTTCTCATTTTTCAGCTCCCACCTGTAAGTGACAACATGCAGTGTTTTATTTTCTGTTCCTGCATTAGTTTGATTATGTTAATGGCTTCCAGCTTCACCTATGTCGCTGCAAAGGACATGATCTCATTCCTTTTTAGAGCCAGCATTTTCTGACCTCTTCTTCCTCTCAAAACAAGTAACAGATGATGGCCCACGTAGGCTCATTTCTCCTCAGCAGTACCATCAACAAAACCAGGGCCACCAGGTAGCACTGGGCTGACCAGATACCCCACTGAAAATAAGAGGATACTGACAATAAGAGGATCCTTTCATACCAGGATACTGGACCTGAACTTTCATTTTCTTCCCAGAGACCACAATTCATCAGCAAGGAGGATGTCACCTCCACAAGCACCATCCCAAGAAGCACTCTTAGTCTCTTGGGCAACAGACTCTCTTTCCCCAGCTTGAGACAACAGGCAGCTTGGCCGGAGGAAGCTTCTTTTATCCTCTCAAGCAACACCAGCAGGGTTCAGTGAGAAGCTCAGCAACACAACAGGAGATAAATTAAGCTGTCCAGGCCGGGCGCGGTGGCTCACACCTGTAATCCCAGCACTTTGGGAGGCCGAGGCGGGTGGATCACGAGGTCAAGAGATCAAGACCATCCTGGGCGAAATGGTGAAACCCCGTGTCTACTAAAGATACAAAAAATTAGCTGGGCATGGTGGCGCGTGCCTGTAATCCCAGCTACTCGGGAGGCTGAGGCAGGAGAATTGCCTGAACTCGGGGTGGGGGTGGGGGGTGGGGCGGGAGGAGGTTGCGGTGAGCAGAGATTGCGCCATTGCACTCCAGCCTGGGTAACGAGCGAAACTCCATCTCAAAAAAAAAAAAAATTAAGCTGTCCAAAATTGCCCCTCAAAGTCTCTGATAATTCAATTGTTATTAGACCCACAGTCCCTAGCAATGGGCCAGGACCTGTGTGTTAAATCTCCACAGGATGGCTCTGTGCTAAATTAAAAATGTAAATAGAACCAAGAGCTTACTGACATCTTTGCTAAAAATCCTGGTTACAATTAAAAAAAAAATCACCCATCATAATGAGAATGTCACAGGTTGAATGAAAAAACACAATCAGGTTGAGTGTGATGGCTCACACCTGTAATTCCAGCACTTTGGGAGGCCGAGGTGGGCAGATCGCTTGAGGACAGGAGGTTGAGACCAGCCTGGCCAATATGGTGAAACCCCATCTCTACTAAAAATACAAAAATTAGTAGGATGTGGTGACACACACCTGTTATCCCAGCTACTCCAGAGGCTGAGGCAAGAGATTCGTTTGAATCCAGGAGGTGGAGGCTGTAATGAGCCGAGATCATACCACTACACTCCAGCCTGGGTAATGGAGTGAGAATCTGTTGTAAAAGCAAACAAACAAATAAAAAAGACACAATCAACTGATGTCAACACTGGGATGAGTCAGAGGTTGGAATTATCAGACAGTGACATTACGGCAACCATCACAAAATGTTTTAACAAGCAATAACAAAGTATCTCAAAACAAACGAAAAAGGGAAAAATCTCAGCAAAAAATAAAAATAGAAATGAAAAACAACCAAATAAAAATTATAGAATTTATAGAACTGAAAAATCCTGTGATAAAAATCTTTAAAAACTCAGTTCTCTGGCTCAATGGTAGAATGACATGACAATGGATGAGAGAGTAATCTTCAAAACAGACTAAACTCATTTATCCAATCTGAATAAAGATAAAAAATAGACTCAAAAAACAAAAGAGTAGAGCTTCAGGAACTTGTTGGAGCAATAATAAAACATCCAACTCCGTGTTTCCAGCATTCCAGAATAGAAAGGGTGAAGTGAAAGGATATTCTAAGAAAAATAAGTTAAAAATTCCCAAATTTGTCAAAAGACATAAACTCACAGATTCAAGAAGCTGATTGAAGTACAAATGGGAAAAGCTGCAACAAGGCAAACAAATGAGGTGATTCGAGGCACACATATTGCAAAAGAAATAAGAAAACCATCTCTAATGCAGATGACCTGGTTGTCTACACAGGAAGTACTGAATAGACAGAAAGAGAAAGAACAAAAAAGCTCTTAGAACTGCTAAGTGATTTCAGCAAGTGGTAAAATATAAGATTGATATATAAACACAAAACACGTTTTCGTATGCTAAGAATGAACTTATAGAAACTGAAAATAAAAACTCAATACCATTTGCAGTCACTCAGAAAATATTGTATACATAGAAATATATTTAACCAAATGTGTTACAATATGTATATGCTGCAGATTACAAAATGCCAAAGGAAATTTGAGAACACCTAAATAAATGGAGACATACTGTGTTTATGGACTCCAAGATTCAACACAGTAAAAAATGTCAATTCTCCTCAAATTGTCCTATAGGTATAATTGCATTCCTATCAAAAGCCCATTTAGGTGTTTCTTTTTAGACATAGAAAAGTTTATTCTAAAACATATGTGGACAGGTGCAGACCCTAGAATAGCTATAATCAATCCTGAAAAGGAAAACAGAAGAGGGAGAAATCACTCACTAGAAATTAAGGCTTTCGTGTAACTACAACGATGAAAACAGTATTACATTGGTATAAAGATAGACATGTAGGTCAGTGAAGCAGAGAACCATAAGACAGACTGTATACTTACACAAAGGTGTCCAACTGGTTTCCAACAAATAAGGCAACTCAATGGAGGAAGAATAGTGGTGCTGGAGCAATGGACATCTATAGCTAACAAATCCTGATGTAAATCTCACACCTCATACAAAGGTTAAGGCAAATGCATCAGGAACTTAAAATATATAAAACTGTTATTCTTTTAGAAAAAAAAAACGGAAGAAATTCTTCAAGATATGGGGCAAGACAAAGTGTTGTTAAACATGACACCAAAAACGTTATCTATAAAGAAAAAATTGATACATTTAAATTCAAATAAATTTTTTAAAAACCTTTGCTTTGGGAAAGATTCTGCTGAAAGGATAAAAAGAGAAGCTGCTAACGAGGGAAAACTATTTGTGAACCACATGTCCGACCAAATAAAATAAATAAAGACACTAACAAATGTTGAAGGCAAACTAGAGAAACTAAAACATTGATATATTGCCAGTGGGTAGTAAGTACAGCCACTGTGCAAAACGGTTTGGTAGTTTCTTACAAAACTAAGCAAACAATTATCACACCAAACAGCCATTGTACTCTTATGCATTATTGCAGGGAAAACAAATTTTGTGCTCACATTGCAACTTGCCAGTGAATGTTCATAGCAACTTTATCCATAATAGCCCCAAATCAGAAACAAGCTGTAATTCCCTCAACAGATGAGTGGCTAAGTTGTGTTGTGTTCATATCGTGGAATACTCCTCAGCAATAAAAGGGAATACTCCGCAGATAGATGCAAGAAACTAGATGAATCTGCAGAGAAATATTCTGGCCAGTAAGAGAAAAGTCAATTCTGAAAGTTACATAGGAGATGATTTCCTTTATAATATATTCTTGGAAGGATAAAATTATAGAAATGGGGAACAGATTAGTGATTGCCAGGGGGTAAGGATCAGGAAAGTGGGGGAGAGTGAGTATGGTTATAAAAGGGCAGAAAAGGGTACCTTGTCGTGATGAATTGTTCCGTCTTACTGTATCAATGTCAACACCTCGATTATAATAGTGTGCTATAATATTCAAGATATTTTTATTAAAAAAACTAGGTAAAAGGTACATGATATTTCTTACGACTGTGTATAAATCTACAATTATGTCAAAATACACTATTTAAATTGACTGTGTATTCTAATCTTTAGAAAAATAAGGTAATGATATCCAACCCTTTTGTTACTCAGATCTTGAAAGTTACTTTAAGTGTTTTTTTGTGGTTGCTTTATCAATGTAATCACCGAGAGGGGAATCCTGTTACCACTGTTGCTTTTAATAATGGTGAAATTCTAGGGGCAATCCACTCAAGGCGCTTCTGAGAGGAATTGCAGACAGGCAGCTGTGACCACCATAGGAAAATTTAGAATGTCTGATGGGCTCACTCAGTTTATCCTTATCATGAGCTGCAGAGTATTAATACCCTTTACTGCTCTTATTCCCAATACCCAGAAGGAAAATGTTTAGGAATGAATGCTAGCATATTTCCCATGATTTGCTAATAAATCACACCTCTATTTATCTTGCCTTTGAAACCAGAAACTGGGCCTGGTTCATTTAGTGGGCTGTGGTGCACACTTCCGTTAGTGGCTATGTTCACTATTAGATCATCTTCTAATCATATAAAATGAGCCAAAATAATGCTGAGAAAATTACTTTCTGGCTCCCTTAAGAAAAAATATTGGATGCCTATTTATTATCCATTTCTATGAATATTAAGAACTTCCAGACTCAGCTTTTATATAGCATACTCATGAGTTTCTGTGAAAGTTAAAATGAGAAAATATAATGTATAGAAGATAATGTGAATATATTTTGTTGTTTAAGGAAGGAAGTACTCAATAGGAAACTTGGATTTAAGCTTCTGCATTTTCCCAGTTCCTATTTGGAGATTATTCAGTTTCTTCTCACTTTTGGTTAAGTCCTGCCCCTCATTCTCAGAGTCGATGATTACCTCAAGCTGCATGTCATTTAATCAGTCCCAAATTCTGTGGAATCCTTTGGAATTCAAACTAATTATTTTGGTTCAGTTGAAAGTTCTTCTCTATCTAGAACTAAGCCTTTCACTTGCCCTCAAAGCCAATAGTCGTTTTGTTATTCATGATCTCCCCGTCACAGCGCAGCCTAATGGAACTGGAAGAAAACTGTGTGTCTTGTGCATTGTTATTTGTCAAATCAAACTCAGATGCTGCTGTGATCCCTAGAAGTTGAGTCAGAGTCTCCCAAATCTCTCCCTCCGTAGTGCACAGACACGACAGGCACCCATATATTTTCAACTGAACTTGTTTTTCTCTGACAAAATAAACATTTCTTACAAAATCAATTAATTTATCAACAACTATTATTTGAGATGCCTGAAACATTTTATTTTAATGTTACAATTTAAATATGATTCAGTTGCCTAGCCAAAAAAAACCCTGTAAATTATTAGAAAGTGCATTTCTTACATTTTTAAGTATGATATAATGCAATGTCATATTGTATAAATAGCATGTAAAATTACCTAATGTAAATAATGTATTGTGATGATTCCATCGTCATTTACAATTGGTATACTATTTTGAGGGAAAAAATAGATGTCCTAAAATAAAAATTATGTCAGCTTTATTGGAAAACCATAAGACCATTTTAAAATATCAAGTTACTGAATCACAGCGAGTTTTAATTAGAGAGAACTTGAGGGGTTAATGACAAAGAACTGTACCTGGAGAAGCCATATGCCTGAGACACAGAACAGAGAGAAGAGCCAGAGGACAAGGACACCTACCCAGAAAAACCAAGTAGTGTTCTGCCAGGGGCTGGCTGCTCTTAGAACTAAGAATCAAACCTTGATAATAAAGCAAAGTGGTAGAAATGGGTAAATACCTTTATTTTAGGCACGACAGAACAAAATAAGTGGCGTTCAAAGCAAAACAATTACTATTAACATATGAAATACTTGGGATTTCTTTCCCTTCTTCCCTTTCTTCTTCCTTCCTTCCTTTTTGCTTATGGATTATGTGGAATTATTTAATACTGTATTAACTACTGACTCTCAAATACATGATACTTGCTATGGACCGAAGGTGTCTTCCCTCTAAATTCATTTGTTAAAGCCTTAACCCCCAATATGATTAGAGTTAGAGAGAGGGCCTTTAGAGAGGTAATTAAGGTAAAATGAGATCCTAAAGGTGAGGTCCTGATGCTATAGGAATGGTGGCTTTATAAGAACAGACACTCCAAAGCTTCTGTCCTTTTCTGCTCACACACCAAAGAAAATCTCGAGGAGGACACAGAAAAAGGCAGCTATGTGCTATATGCAGGCCAGGTAGATGGCCCTTGCCGGAACCCAGACAAGCTGGTGCCCTTCTCACACTGCTCTAGACTTCTGGAATCTACAATGCCAAGAAAACCCATTTCTCTTATTTAAGCCACCCAATTCATGTTTTTTTTTTAATGACAGCCCAGCTGACTAAGACAATTCTTATTTTACCACATATCCAATCTATAAGAGATAAGAGAAGTAATTTTGAGTGAGAGCTATCATAGTTGAAAAAATCAAATTTGAAATGCCTTGATACAATGAACAATACGTGTTTACATGTTAACAATAATACAATGCATAGGCCATGTACAAGAGTGTGTATAACCAACACTTTATCAAAAATACATGTGGGGTCGAGATGAAAACCAGCATTTGGAAGGAGAGTTATGGCAGAGACTGAAGGGCCTAGCCCTGGGGTGAGTTGACCTACAGGCACGGTCTGGTCAGAGTGTAGGATGAGGTTTTCTCACAATTGAAGGAGACAGCTCTGTATTTCTGTCCAGGGATGTCTAAGTCTAGTATTTTCCCAAAGGCAAGATAAAGGATAATAATGATCTAACTAGTTACTTTTAATGTGCTATTAAATGTTCAATACTCCCTTGGGACACCTAGGGCTGGCTTCTGTACACGGTTTAGGAACACATGGATTGACAAATTAGAACTTTTTGCTGGCTTGGCTAAGTGACCAGTGAGACGTTAAAGAAACCCACTTGAAACTGTTGCCCAGGCTCGTCTGAAACCACAATTCCTCCGCAGGTCTTGGTGGTTCATAATCTGAAGAGCACGTGTGTGCTCTCTGGCTGATAATGGACTCCGGGGGACTTCACCTGGAAGTCACTACCCTCCCTACGCTTGCTCAGTCATTTTACTTCCAGCTTGCAGCATCCTTTATCTTAGAGTCTTACACGGTTCACGTTGTGGGATCTTGTGATTCCATTAACTATGTGATCTTGTATATTCAGTGCATCAGATCCTTGGGTCGATAATGGAATTAGAGACTTGACTAATTTGCCTACCTTTCTCAAGGCCAAGTATTCACATCATTTCTGATAATTTGTTTTCTTGAAACAATGTAATGTAAACAATTTTTGAATATTGAGACACTGAAGGCAATGATCCTATAGAACCAGTTTATCCTGCAGATATTTGTATTCTCTCTTGCTTTTATGACAAAATACTCTTTCCTCAAATTTTTATCTGTTTAATTATGAGAGGTTATGTATATTAGCAATGAGGTCTTACGTTTTCTCTGAATATGGTTTTTTTTGTCATTGTAATTCTTCGATGACCAAATTTGTTTAAAGTAACTGACATCTACTCAAAGATTTTTATGTTGTTGCTAATCTTCTTAGAGAGATGATGAGTCTTTCATAAAGCCTAATTTTCATTGCCGTGTCTTCATAGTGAAAAGAGTACACAGCATTACATGCAGCATTTGATGTCTATAAACCATTTCGAGGTGCGGTTTTGTGCAGTGCTCTGAAGAATGTAATATACTACATGATTTTGAGTGGTGATGACTTGTTCTTGGGAATCTACTCAGCAGTTCTGTAAAAACAGGATTGTCCTTTTTCCAGGGATGCTGATATTAGGTATCTGTTTTTCCTGGGACCTAGATTGGTCCCAGGGTTGGGACCCTGGGTATCACGTAACAACTCTCTCTATTCTCATGTAGGCATCTTGGGAAGAATCACTGCTATTCTTTCATTTTTCTGTAGAAGTGGTGAACAAAATGGTGATGATGCGTAAGGAAACTTCTATTTAAAGTGCTCAAATCTATATAATGCTATTGAGATATCAGTTCTCTGTTGTGCAAATTAATGCCCCAATCAGAGTATTGACTACTCTTATGAAAGTCCAATCATTTGATTTTTTATGTTTTTTTATATATTAATATTTTATGGATTGTTTTCTTTTAAAGATCTAGCATTAAAACCTTTCATTTTATTCATAATTCAAAGCGTTATGTTGATATAACCATAGTCATTATATATGAAGACAATAAGAGCAATAGATAAATGGTTTATTTTCAACTTTAAACAATGTTACATAAAATGGAGCAATAATTACAAGAAATGACACAAGTTCAATTAGAACACATTTAATACATTTTCTTCTATAGAGGTTACATAAACCAACTTTGTCATATAGTTTGTTTACAAAATGATATGAAGAGTAAAATCTACTCCGTCTCTTTCTGTATCCGTATTCTACTGCCATCACAAACTTAGTGGCTCAAAACAACCAAAATTCATGATCCTACACTTTCTGTGGATCAGAAGTCCAGCACACTGGAGATGTGTCCACCCTATGGTCTCCTGAGGCAGAATTCGGTTTGTCAGCTGGTTGTGTAAGCAAATCTTGCAGGCTTTTCACACATCTCCAGATTTCAGGATGGCCACAGACCCTGAAAGTCAGTTCTAATGGGGTCAATAAAGGTCATTGATGTTTCCATTTCCATAGGGTTTTCTAATTGTTAAAGCCAGGTTCAGTGGCTCAAGCCTGTGATCCCAGCACTTTGGGAGGCCGAGGTGGGTGCATCACGAGGTCAGGAGATTGAGACCATCTTGGTCAGCATGGTAAAGCCCCGTCTCTACTAAAAATAAAAAAAATTAGCTGGGCATGGTGGTGCGTGCCTGTGATCCCAGCTACTCAGGAGGCTCAGGCGGGAGAATTGCCTGAACCCAGGAGGCGGAGGTTGCGGTGAGCCGAGATTGCGCCATTGCACTCCAGCCTGGGTAACAAGAGCAAAACTCCGTCTCAAAAAAATTAAATTAAATTAAATTAAATGAAAAAGACAGGCAATATGTTCTACCTCCTTACAATTGGGAGCAGAAATCGGAAGCCCTGAAAACTATAGGGGGTTATTTTCTAACAATATTCTGTTACTTAATTTATTCTTCTCATATCATTTGTTCTTAGATAATGTCTAAAAGTTATGTTAACTTTTTCCATTGTCTTTTTCAAGCAGGTTAAATATTTTGTATATTATATGCACTATAAACTGTATTCTTTTTTTTTTTTTTGAGACAGTGTCTCACTCTGTTATCAAGGCTGGAGTGCAGTGGCATAATCATGGCTTGCTGCAGCCTCAAACTCCCCAGGCTCAGGTGATCCTAAAACCTGAGGAAGGTACCACACGGGCCTTCCTTTTTTTTTTTTTTAATAGAGATAGGGTCACACCACGTTGCCCAGGCTAGACTCAAACTCCTGGGCTCAAGCCATCTGCCTACCTCAGCCTCCCAAATTGCTGGGATTGCAGGTATGAGCCACTGTCCTCAGCCCCTATATACTATATTTTTACAGTGAATAAGCTAGAGAAAAAAAAGTTATCAAGAAAATTATAAGGAAGATAGAATATATTTACATTTTATTAAGTGGAAGAAGATCATCAAGAAGATACTGTTCTTTCTCAATTTCATGTTGAGCAGGCTGAGGAGGAGGAAGAAGAGGAGTTGGCTTTGCTGTCTCAGAGGTGGCAGAGGTGGAGGAATTCATAAAAGGAAAATGGCAATGCTGAATAATAAGAGTACATGTCTTGTTTGAGTTTTATAAAAATTGTAAGAATCATAGGAATAAGTTCTTTGTAATAGTTGAAATGAGACTTCTAAAAATATTAGATAATACATTGCTATAAACATTTCTACATAGAGATATTAACACATGCATACATAAAATAACTTTCTTAAGCATATTTTTCTTTAAAATTTTTGTTGTAATTGTTTCCCAAATTCAGTTCTCTTTTGCTTTAAATAATTATGCTATGTCATTCAGTATTAAACAAAATAGTCCTATTTACTTTTTGAAAATTATATTATGAGCAACACACCTGTGTAGAACAAAATAACACTTCCTTGTACAAATCCTGAATAAATCTTATGCAAATTTCACATCAATTATTATTACAAAATAGAATTCCCATACAAAGACCATATGCCAGAGAATGAGTAAAGACCATGAAAGCAGGAAGGATCATTTTATATGACACCGATCTCCCTAAACCTTCCTTTGAGTACTTTGCCACAATGGGTTAGAAATATGTCAGGTTTCTATAGCCTCTGAAACAAATTACCACAAACTTAGTGGCTTTAAACAAATGTAGTATCTTTACTTTCTGTAGATCAGGAGACCAGTGCTGGTCTTACCTGGTTAAGAAAAAGGCATGGGAAGGAATGCATTTTTTTCAGAATGCTCTCAGGGAGACTTTGTTTCCTTCCCACATACTGAATCTTTCTCACATCATATCTCTGTGACCTACTCTTCTGCCACTCTCTACCATTTTTTAAATAACTCATGTGATTAGGCTGGGCCTTTCTAAATAATCCAGGACAAATCTCCTTATTTGAAAGTCAGCTCATTAACAAATTTACCTTGGTTACAAAGAGTATCTTTGATTAATTCCCTTTGCCATGGAACAGTGGGGTATTATTTCAGTTTGTTAGGGTTGCAATAAAAAAGCACTACAAACCTGGTGGTATAAAGAGCATCCATGCTTTATCTCACAAGCTCAAATAAATTTACACTCTATTAAATTTAAATTGAAATAAATAAAGACCAGAAGCCAGAAGACATATCTCTGTGCCAAAATTTTCCCCTTTTTATAAAGAACCCCTGTTACGGCCAGGTGTGGTGGCTCAAGCCTGTAATCCCAGCACTTTGGGAGGCTGAGATGGGTGGATCATGAGGTCAAGAGATCGAGACCATCCTGGTCAACATGGTGAAACCCCGTCTGTACTAAAAATACAAAAAAAAAAATTAGCTGGGCATGGTGGTGCGTGCCTGTAATCCCAGCTACTCAGGAGGCTGAGGCAGGAGAATTGCCTGAACCCAGGAGGCGAAGGTTGCTGTGAGCCAAGATTGCGCCATTGCACTACAGCCAGGGTAACAAGAATGAAACTTCGTCTCAAAAGAAAAGAAAAGAAAAGAAAAGAAAAGAAAAGAAAAGAAACAACAAAAAAAGAACCCCTGTTACATTGTATTAGGGCTACCTAATGACCCCATTTTGACTGGATCATCTGCAAAGGCCATATTTTTTTTTTAGATGCCACATTCATGAGTATTTGAAATTAGTAACTTAACATTATTTTGGAGGAATGAAATATACCTATGACATGTATCCAGAGGAGTAACACCAAGGACTGGGAAGTGGGTATTTATTGAGGTGATTATTCTCCCTAGCACAAGGGTTTCTGGCTACCCAAAAGACTTCTCAAGTATACAAAGACTGACAGTCCAGCAAAATATGTGGACATGAGCTAGCTACAATTGGCTTTTTTTTTTATTACTTTCTATTGAGTAAATGTGTCTTAATACATTTCATCTTGGTCTCTTTTATATCAAAGAATATTAAAAGGAGTTTAGTTTGCCCATGAGTTTGCTGGAACATTTTCATACCAGTATCTTCCTTGACTACATTATGGAAGTGGTGAGGCTAACAAGTGCAGGATTTCAGGAAAATACATCTTAGAAAATACAAGCAAAGGCTTTGTTTCTATTAACTTTTCTCCATTTTCTTCAGAGCCAACCTTTCAAAGATTCTGTTTTTTATCATATTAGGGCAATCAACGGGTTAGTTTTTTGCAGGTTATATCCAGTTTGTTGAATACTTTAAAGTAAAAATATTTTACTCCAATTTTGAGTGTGTTAGAAATAATTTAGTTTGATTTTTCATATGAATTGCCTAGTAGAAAAAATATACAAGAAGAGATATAAATAATGAATTTGCTATATCTACTTTAGTCTTATAAATCATTTAATTAAAATAAAGCAAAATCTATTTGGTCTAGGTAAGTCCTAGTTCAGCACACATAATTTTTGATGTTTCTGAGGTGGTGAAATAGAGATACAATTAATCTACAGCCCTGTTATCAAGACTGATAAAAATTGAGCAATAAAATATAATCTGATTGTGTCATTAGCAAAAATGAATTTTTTATCATCTCTTAGCAACTAAATAATAAATTATTTTCAACAGCTTTTAATAAGATGAAAGATAATCAGCAGTTGCAATAAAGTGCTGTAGCATCCAATTTGTATAAGCAGTCTGTTTTCTGTGAAAAGTGAAGTCCTCATATCTTTCTTTGGAACTAAAAATTATTTAATCACAATCGAGAATCATAACAAGATCCTTTACTAAGAAATAAATGTATTCTCTTCACTACTGTCCTTAATGAGACTAGTAGCTTAAACATTTAAAAAATTATCATTAGTTTATTGAAGCAAAATCAAATTTAGTACTGCTGATTAATGCATTTGGTCTATTAAAATCTTATGGTTTTATTTTATGTTTTTAGCACACTCTTTGTATTTTTATAAATATTTTATGTGTTTATACATAAATAGTTGTCAAATATTTCTATTATAACAGAAATTTTCATGCAAATGACTTCATTATCTCTATGTGAAATTCTTCTTCTCAAATTATCTTTTAAACAACACTATTTTTGAGGCTTCATCCATGCTTATCTATTAACTATGCTTCCCTAATTGGCATAGTAGATCACAATTTATTTTATTTTATTAACAGCAGAGCTCCCCTTTCCTCTGAAATAATTTAAATTGAATTTTCCATCGTAAAGCAGAAGAGTCAGACAAGAGCACAGTTACCTTTTTTTGAAGCAGGAATGTTGACCATAGAAATATCACTATCGAACATAAAGGCACCACAGAATAACATTTTAAACACCATCACAGTTTAAAAATTTGGAACTAATATCTACTACTTCTCGATGTAGAATCAATGACCTCTCACTTCTTTGTTGCATACCCTTGAGCATATAAACTTCTCTCAGCCCTTTCCTAAATGTATGCACTAAGATACAAACTACTGTGTTTTACCAAGTGTCCTCATCACTACTGAAAAATATCACAAAATAAGGCCTCCACATTGAGCTACAGAAACATATTTCTTCAAACTTCCACAGAATAATAGGCAAGCAGCTCAAACTCCATCTGACAACACTAAACTTGTCATTACTGTTGAAACTCCACTTTACTTTTCAGCTTATTTCTCCTGCCATAATCACTACCTGATTAAATGTTATCAAGTGTTACTGCCATCTAATCAAGCAAAACAACTTGAGTCTCCATTCCAATATATCTATATTTTTAGTTCTATTGATTATAAATTCCAAAGTTTTCTTCAATTTCTCTGTACCTCTTCGCCATCCTTGGAACGATGGAAATAAATTTCGCATCATCTTGTGAATATGTTATTTTAATAATCTCTTAGTTTCTCTCCATCATCTACTCAGACAACAAAAATACAAGTATTTTGGTTCACTAAGTCTTCTTTACATAATTTTCTACTGCACATGATTTCTTTATTTTATTTTTTATTGCATTTTAGGTTTTGGGGTACATGTGAAGAACATGTAAGATAGTTGCACAGGTACACACGTGGCAGTGTGTTTTGCTGCCTTCTGCCCCTTCACCCACATTTGGCATTTCTCCCCATGCTATCCCTCCCCTGTCCCTCCCCTATTTCCCCCAATAGACCTCAGTGTGTAGTACTCCCCTCCCCATGTCCATGTGTTCTCAATGTTCATCACCCGCCTATGAGTGAGAATATATGGTGTTTCATTTTCTATTCTTGTGTCAATTTGCTGAGAATGATGTTCTCCTGGTTCATCCATGTCCCTACAAAGGACACGAACTCGTCATTTTTGATTGCTGCATAATATTCCATGGTGTATATGTGCCACATTTTCCCAGCCCAGTCTATCATGGATGGGCATTTGGGTTGGTTCCAGGTCTTTGCTATTGTGAACAGTGCTGCAATGAACATTCGTGTGCATGTGTCCTTATAGTAGAACGATTTATAATCCTTTGGATATATACCCAGTAATGGGATTGCTGGGTCAAATGGAATTTCTATTTCTAGGTCCTTGAGGAATCG
>CM052661.1:101809498-101847570 GCA_028533165.1 Leontopithecus rosalia
CCACTGTGTTCTTTTTGCTTAGGATCGACTTGGCTATGCGGGCTCTGTTTTGGTTCCATATGAAGTTCAAGGTGGTTTTTTCCAGTTCTGTGAAGAAAGTCAATGATAGCTTGATGGGGATAGTGTTGATTCTGTAAATTACTTTGGGCAGTATAGCCATTTTCACGATATTGATTCTTCCTAACCATGAACATGGAATGTTTCTCCATCTGTTTGTGTCCTCTCTTATTTCATTGAGCAGTGGTTTGTAGTTTTCCTTGAAGAGGTCCCTTACATTCCTTGTAAGTTGTATTCCTAGGTATTTTATTCTCTTTGTAGCAATTGTGAATGGCAGTTCATTTTTATTTGGCTCTCTTTAAGTCTGTTATTGGTGTATAGGAATGCTTGTGATTTTTTCACATTGATTTTATATCTTGAGACTTTGCTGAAGTTGCTTATCAGTTTTAGGAGTTTTTGGGCTGAGACGATAGGGTCTTCTAGATATACTATCATGTCATCTGCAAATAGAGACAATTTGGCTTCCTCCTTTCCTACTTGAATATGCTTTATTTCTTTTTCTTGCCTGATTGCTCTACTGCACATGATTGAAAACCTACCATCCTTATCAAGATATACAAGACTTTTTTGTGTGCTATTTCATATTTATGTCTACAGCTTTAGGTTACACAACTTCAACCTTGCTTTCAGTGAACAAATTATAGAATCCTGAATATGACACCCTCATTCTACTTTGCAATCTGTTTGTTCTTCTTTGATAGCCATGTTTTCACCTCATTCTTGTATACAATACTCAGTTTCAATATGACTACCTCCAGCTGTGCTAGTTTCTTTTGATTTAGACTTTCCCAGAGGTAGACTCTGAGAGAAGGGTAAGTTCAAGTAATTTCCCTGGAAGGTAATACCAAAAAAAGTACTGAAAAGGTTATGGGCAAGTGAGACAAAAAAGGGAGCCCATTACAGATGTGTCATTCAACACATGTATTTTTGATACAAGTATTAGGAACCTGGAGGGAAAAAAATAAGCAAAGGACCAATGTTGCTAGGGAAAAAGGGGTACCAATTTGAAAACAAAGATTTGGAGTTTTTTTTCACTTATTATGCCTTTTCTGTGGGGTGGGTTAGATCAAATATGAGTTTTGAAGCTTGCACTCTTAAAATTCATAAACAGTATCTCTTCTGACCACCAATATTATCTTTAATTTTTTATGATACCATATATGTAAACTGCACATGCTACATAACTGAGATCTTGAAGATTCTATTCACATTTCTTGATCTAGCAACCAGAAAATGGTCATTAGTTTTTAAAAATGCAGTTGAATTATAGACTCTCTTTCCATTAATTTAAAGATATTTCTTAGGGGGTATACTTTTAAAAAGTAAAATTAATCCTCAGCAATGATATCTGTGAACTTATTTTCAACTTTTCCACATACCCCTATGTTTTATTACTGAACTATTTTTCTCCTGTCCTTAATTTTGGTTATTATTAATTCCAAATGCCTCATAACTGCACTTCAAAAATTTGAATGATATGGCTTTAGTATAAAAATTTATTCTGATAATGAATAGTATCATTCATTATTCTCACTTGTTCACCCATTCATGAATGGGACTATGTGTCAGGTACTATGCCAGTTTCTAGGAAACAAGATAAATGAGGCGTGATCTTTGTCTTAAAGATGTCAGAGTCTAACAAGAGAAATGAACAAGTGCTAATTAAAAAAAATAAGACTTTGGTGTGATAAAATGTTATAGGAGAAGCAAAGGAAAAAATGGTTAACTAAATATTTGAGAGTTTTATGCATTGCTGCATCTTCAAGGATGAGTTAGCCAAATAGATAAGGGGAGTAATAGAGAACGTGTGTGAAGACAACAGCAACAACAATGAAAATACATGAAAGATAATACGGAGTACAGAGCATGGAAGGCAATTTGGAAAGGTTTTTATACAGGGCAGAGAAGTAGAGAGCACCGATGAAACTGAAGGAGGAGCTAGAGAAATACCAACATATGGTCAGCACTGGTGGAAAACGTGACTATTCTAAAGTTGTACTTCATTGCACTTAAGAAGAATGTTTTCCAGTTGTGCAGATCTAATTTCTGCTTGAACCCTTGCTATGACAGGGTATTCACATTTATATTCTTCAGTAAGAGTCAGGCAAACAGTGGAAATGAATGGGACACCCATCCATTTTCAGCTGCCGTGAATAGTAAAGTCATGATCAAAGGTCTGAATTCCTTAATTACACATTTGTTTCCGTGTTAAAAGGAAATTTGGATTTTTAAAATTTTTTCCAAATAAAACTTATAATTGGATAAGTTTTGGAATGTCATATAAAATCTACATGCACATCAAACCTCACATCTATTAATTATGTTACTTGAATAAGTATGATCTCTTAATTTCACTCATTATTCAGAACAGAAATGAAAGTGACTCTTCTGGATCATAATAATTTTGCCACCAAATCATCTTGGCCCTAATTACTTCTAGTTTTTTAATTTTCTATAACTATACTTATAATCATTTAGAATCCATATAGATTATAGATAAAAATTCTGGCCTTCTACTTTTTTTTAATCTACTTTCAACCATCGTTTCTATTCTCAAACACCTCATTAGTCATTGAAACGTTACTTCATGTACTTCAACGTTTTAATTTCAAGTATCCCATTTTCTAAACAACATCTTGTCTTTTAAATTCACATTATCTTCACTCTGATAATTAGTTGCTTCTTTTATTATTTTACGATTTATGGTTGTATTTAGTGCGGTGGAGCAGAGAAAAATAGGCATACACCATCTCGTCTGTAACTAAAGTCTGGACTTTGTTTTTGATCACAAATAGTTACTTTCTCATCTATCATCAATATTTTCTTTGAAAATTTCATTGTTACTAACGAATATTCTAACATCTCACATTATAAATAAAAAGACAATAGATACCACAGTTCTCAGTCATTGTCACATTTCTCTGCTATATTTCATTGCAAAGTAGCTCTAGGGTGTTCCAAACTCACTGGTTCTATGCTACCATTTCTTCCTTTCCACATTTTCTCATTTCACTCAAAACAGGCTTTTATTTCTATATTCCACTGAAACTGACCTTATCAAAGTCACAAATAATGTCTTTTGTGTCAGATTCATTTCTCTATCGTTAATCTCTTTGTCAGCAGCATTTGTCATGATTAATTCTTCTTTTCTTCTAGTTTCTAAGGCCCCACATTTTGCCAGTTTTATACAGAAACCACGGGGATCTCATTTTCAGTTTCAGGATTGACTCCATTCTCTTTCAGAAACTCCAAAACTTGGGATGCCTCTGAATTTACTTTCTGATTCCTACTCCCTCTTTAAAAATAATAGCTCACTCCCTAGGTGATATCATCCTCATCTACAGATGTCATTTAAATACTATGATTACCATATCTTTATCTGTAAATTCTACTTCGCTGTGTTTCAGACTCCTGTATTTAATTGCCTACTGGGTATATCGTCTCAGAATTTTGATAAATGGTTTAAAACTAACACGTACAAATCCAAACTCTGTCACTGTCATCATTTTTCCTCCACAGTTTCTGTTTTTCCCATGTCAATAGCTGGCACCACCAAGCCTAAATCCATGACTTCTTTTTTCCACTCATAATAAACACCGAATCCTCAGCTTATTGCCCATAAATAAAACACATCATGAATTTGTCCACATCTCACCAATTCCATTACCACCAAGCAATTCAGACCACTATCATTTCTTACCTGTATTGCTGCAGTGGCTTTTTAACTAGTTTCCCTGGTATTTCTAATGAATTTACATGGCAGCGAAATAAATGGTTTTAAACTTTTAATCATATTCTATAATTTCTTGGTTAAAATAATCAACTACCCCAATGAGGTAAAATATGCAACTTTCCAGCATGCACAGATTTCCTCTTTCTTGTTCTATCACACTACTCCAGCCCAGTGTTTTTTTTTTTTTTTTTTTTTTCTAGACGGAGTTTCGCTCTTATTAACCAGGCTGGAGTGGAATGGCGCGATCTCAGCTCACCGCAACCTCCGCCTCCTGGGTTCAGACAATTCTCCTGCCTCAGCCTCCTGAGTAGCTGGGATTACAGGCACGCGCCACCATGCCCAGCTAATTTTTTGTATTTTGAGTGGAGACGGGGTTTCACCATGTTGACCAGGATGGTCTCGATCTGTTGACCTTGTGATCCACTCGCCTCGGCCTCCCAAAGTGCTGGGATTACCAGTGGTTCTTACACTTGGTTGCACATTGGAATTACACAAAAAGCTTTACAACTACTAAGTCCTTGGTAATGCCCAGGGAATCTGATTAAATGGATCTGGGGTGGAGTCAGGGCAATTAAAATTTTTGAAGTTTTCCAAATAATTGAAATATGCAGTAAAGTTTGAGAATCACCACTCTACCCAAATTCTCCTTTTTGTCTTCAATTGAAGAGGCCAAATTGTCTCCCACTTTAGGACAGGCACATCCCTGCAATTGACTGATAACAACTTATAGCTTCCCCCTCCCCTGTACAGCTAAATTGGGGTTTCCTCTCTCAGAGGCTGTCTCCAATCTGGGAGCTCATTCTTAATTAAGGACCATCTGACAGAGAGGTACCAAAGCCAGTCTCCTTGCTTCAAGATAGGAGTAATGTTGTGGAGAAATTTCTGTTATTAAGTTTTTTCATGAATTAGAGTAAGTTTCCAGCTAAGACCATTTTCTCTTTGCTTTATTCCATTGCCATATCTTGCTTCCCCCACTTGAACAAGAATATTGTCACCTTATTAGATTTTTTCACTTGCTCTTTCTTAGGCCAGGGATGTTTTTTTCAAATATTGTCCCACAGCTTTCTCCTCTTCATTCAAGTTTACTCAAATGTCACCTCCTAAGTTATGCATTTATTATGACTTTGTTTAAATACACCTGTTTCTAGACTCCTACAAACTGTACTCCACATATTTGGCTTATAGCACTGTACATTATATACTTGTGCCTTTGTTTATTTGCTACTGAAATATAAACTCAATCAGGTCATTGATTACCTCTATTGTTACCTCTGTGTCTTCAAAATGTACTTAATATCTAGTAATTAATGAGAAAATATTTTTTAAATGAATCAATCCATCAATGGGTAAGCTCCAGCTTGTTTTTAGTAAGCCAGGAAGAACAGGAATCAAGGATCATGATAATGATTACACATTCTGAAGCTGGTATTTTGGGGCTTCGCCAAAACTCTGTAAGTTAGGTCTGCTGACTAATGATTGGGCTATATTCAACTGAGCAATCATGATAATTCCATTCCATAATGAATGAGTCAACTCTGTAATTAAACTAGGCATGAAGTAATGCATTAAAATACTTATTACCTTCTGTAATTTAGATATAATGCTAGACAATGGGAGACAAAGACTCACTGACTCATTGCACAGTGCATCACAGCTAATGATGAAGACAATACATTTTTACATAATTAAGTTATATTGAGATGGATATTAAGAGAAATGACAAAAATCTAGTGTAAGCCTGAACACACTGTGCTTGTGGGAGACGGGAAAGAAGTAGTAGTGGGAGAAGATGTCATTGCATTAACACAGGAGAAGATATTTGATAGAAAAATTGTTAGACAAGAGAAAAAGGCAAGGAAATAACAAGTCAAAATCACAATGACATAAAAAGCACAATAATCTCACAGAAGCTCAAGTAGCTCAGGCTAGCCAGAGCCTAAAATTAAGGACGTGTCAATAAGTGTGACCATAAAGTAAACACATTTTCAACAGTTAAAGTAGTTTGGTTTTGCCCAGTCATTAGGAAGAGCTATTGAGAGTTGTAATCAGACTTGTTATCATCTCTCTTCCTAACATGGTAACTTTAGTTACAATGAAGAAAGTGAATGTGAACTGGAGATACAACAGATTTTTTTTAATTGTCCTCTGTATTCCAGATAAGAAATTATAATGGGCTCAATTAAAAGCATTTGTAAAATGCAGAGAAAAGATTCATTAAAAATTATTTGGGGACATGTTGATATAATCTTGAAAGAATTTGGATGTGGATGAACGGAAGTGATGAAAACTGCAGACAGCAACATGTATCGAGGCATTCTATTGTTTAATTTAATAAAGGGAATATCACAACAAATATTAAAAAGAACTAAGATAATCCAATCAGTCATTGCAATTACAAACTTTAGGAAGCCTGACCATATCTATTCAAGGAAAGTGAAGAACAATTATTTTTTCTTTGTGAACACTACAGAAATTCAAACCTTGCATCTGTATTCAGATCTTACTCTTGAAACGCTGGAATTTTGAGAACTGATTGTGCTGATATTCATGTTTTGCTTAGAGGTTTTATACTGGTTTAAGCAATTAGAGAAGGACTCTACATTCATCTTTGATATAAGTCTCAATCCTCGAGAGCCTATTCTCCACATTTGTGCCTCTCTGAAATGCAGTAATTTTGCATTTTTCCAATCATATAGTCCTGCATTCTGATGTCTGCTTCTCATTACACAGAAATCCAGACAGCTGGAAGCTACTCCTTTTCCTTCAATTGGGTGCCTATAGCAACAAGAATGTGAGTCTCTGGAATATTAACTTGGAATGCATTGAAATCAATTTAAAAAATCAAAGAATGACAGTAAGATGACAAGCTGACAACCTAATTTTATTATTCCCTGACCCATTAGTAGAGTACTTTTAAGTTTATAAATTCTATCTCTAATAAGATACATAATAGGGATCTTATCATGATTCCATTCATATATTTTAAAGAGAGAAAAAACTTTTCTTTAAAATTTTATTCTAGTAATATATATAATAAAATAAACATTTTAATCATTTTTGAGTGTGCAATTCAGTCGCATTACATCCATTCAAATTTGTTGTTCAAATGTCAGCACCATCCACCTCCAGAACTTCTTCATCTTCCCGTCTAGAGCTCTTGCCTATTAAACAATAACTTCCTATTTTCTTCTCCCGCTTCTACTGTCGATCTGCATAAGTTTGACTAGTCTAGGCCCCTTCTATAAGTGAAATCATACAATATTTTCCCTTTTGTGATTGACTTATTTCACTTAGCACAATGCCCTCAAAGTTATTCCATGTTTTAATATGTATCAGAATATCCTCCCTTTTTCAATCTGAATAATATTCCACTGAATGAATATAGCACATTTTGTTTGTCAGATCATCTCTCAATGGACACTTGAACTGTCTCCACCTTTTGGTGGTTGTGAAGAGTGCTTTCATGAACGCAGACATACAAATATAAGTTTAAGACTCTATTTTCAGTTATTTTAGGCACAGACCTAGAAGTAAAATTGCTAGATCATATGGTAGTTCTATGTTGTTGTTTTTGAAGACTTGTCATAATGTTCTTCACAGGTACTACCATATTTTACATTGCTACCAGCAATGCACAAAAATTCCAATTTCTCCATATTCTTACCACTTGTTATTTTTCTTTTTCATTTAAAAAAATCGTAAAACGTATACAACTACTATTTGAACAAAATTTTACCTAAACTTTCCTAGAGACAAGGAAAATGCAATGTTACTAAAGATAAATAAAATATATTAAAATGTAGTTTGCTAATTTCAAGCATAAAGTTTCTCATCAGTCACGGCAAATTATTTTAATAGGATATTTATTATATTTCAAGGGTCCCATGAATATCAAATAATTTGGTGATCAGCTGGAAGAACTTACCTGGGTCAACAGGAACTCATGGATAGGATTTTATTACAATGAAGCACACAGTGTGGGGACAGCAGGAAATATATACGTAGAGTATGTACAGTGGTTATTAACAGGCTTTGAAGGTCTCCTGATCTCTGTAAAGCCCAGAGAAACCTGTTTTTCTTTTCAGCCAGGAATGGTGAAGACACATGCAACAAAACTCCACCCAGGGAAGCAACTTAATTTTTGGGATATATACACTTACATGGATAACAGAAAAAAGAATAATGGGATGTGAATCTAAGCAGATAAATACTTGCAACAAATATATTAGATGGGGAGATACACAGCCATTTCTCAAAAGTAGTTATCTGAATAAGAAAGTTCTTATATATCTCTAATTTTAATTTCATATACAAAGCTTTTGCCAAAATATTTTCTCCATGAACAGCCAAAAAAGAAAATCATATTATGCCATCATGTTCAATCCGTGTAAGTTCTGGGAATACTTATTTTGCTTATTCAAACTTTATTCTTTGAGAGTGCACAATATTTAAAAACATATCCTCAGAAAAGTTTGAAAAGTAGATTATTTCCAGTATGCAATATTTAATATTCAATGGTACCTAATTTGAAAGAATGGATCTTATTTATGAACTGCCACATGAAAAAATTACCCTCAGACTTAGTATAGTTTAAAACAAGTACTATAAACTCACAGTTTCTGAGCCTCAGGAATCCAAGGGCAGCTTTGCCTTTGTATAATGGTTCCACACAGGTTTGCAGACAAGTGGTCGGCCGGAGCTGTAATTTCACCTCGAGTCTTGACTGGTGGGGAGAGGATGCACATCTAAGTTCATTCACTAGGTTATTGGCAGATCTCAACTTTTACAGCATAGGCGTCTGCACAGGGCTACCTTTACACCAAAGAAGACTGCCTCCCTAGGAGTGAGCATGTCAAAGAGCAAAAGAGGAGAGGAGCCCATATTGAACTACTGTCTTTACATAAGCTAACATCAGAAACCACGCTCCTTTTATAAGCCATTCTCAGAAGTGGTATTCCTTCACTTCTGTCATATTCTATTGGTCAGAAACAAATATTTGAACTGAAGAATATTCCAGGGGAAGGAGTTACACAAGGCTATAAACGCCGGAGGCAGAGACTCTTGAAGAGCACCTTAGAAGCTGCCTCCCTGTGATGTAGGACCTCCACTCCAAATTCTTCACTTTTTAATTTCTCACATTGCCTGTATGCTGTGATGAGGGGTCTTCGGTATTCCCAAATGCTAGTACCTAAACTGAATGAGTAACCTAACCAGATAAAATTTAGTTGTGAGAAGATCCATTCTAATTTGTGACTACCAATTAACTGAATGGCGTTTTGCTCAGTAAGTAGAATAGCTAGATCTTCAACCCATTCTGTATTTAGAATTCTCAGTCTAACACTGAAAACGTAAGTGACCTTGGATGTCAGATTTTGACTTTATTCTTTTAAGAGAGGATTACAATATACAGTTAACAGGCTGGGCGCAGTGGCTCATGCCTGTAATCCTAGCACATTGGGAGGCTGAAGAGGATGGATCCCAGCTACTCAGGAGTAGCAGGAAATCACTGAACCCTGGAGGTGAAGGTTGCAGACAGCCGAGATCATGCCATTGCACTCCGGTCTGGACCACAGAGTGAGACTCTGTTAATAAAAATGTCTCATAGCTATTTAGCTATTTTATTTTATATTTTGTTTATTATAATCTATTATATCATACTTAATTTATAATTAATTATGTTAAAGCGAATGTCTACTATCCAATATAATATAAAGATAGTGAAACAAGTTACATGTAAATATATGATAATTCTAACTGATTATACAATTTTTAAAAGCTCATTGAAGTCAGTAGTATCCAACATAGATGTGAACATCATAACAACTGAACTGAAATATCTCAACTACCTAATTCCACACAAATGAACTAAGTAAGAATTTCTTGGGTGGCCAGTGTGTAAGTGATGAATTTTAAAGGTGAGTCAAATGTGCAATGTGTGTTGAAAGCTACTGAGATAAATGATTACCTCATAGGTGTAAGTAGAGGGTCTGAGAAAACTACTGGAACACCCAAAGGTGCCTAAATTATTGAAACCTCAGGTTGAAGGCATTAGAAGGATTCATGCAACGCAAAGGGCAGCATTAATTACTCAAATGACTGATGAATTGACACATTGCACTGTTGTCACTCACTGGAATAAACACAATTTTCAATTTTCATATATGAGTTTTATATGTTCCTTTTGAAAATGCACACGGAGTGCTTCAGAAGGCTCTGATGAGTTTTTCTCCTGAGTTTTCACATGCAATTGTCATGAAAATGTTATTGACATTATGGTAATATGTAGTATGATTTAAAGTACTGTCTGAATGCTTTCTGATAACTTATGCAGAAAAATTCAAAGTTTAGATCATTGTTGTACCGTAGCAATTTCTAGGATGATGCAGTGTTTTCTATCTGCACTGTACATTATGCATTATTTACATGTGGCTAATGAGCATGAGAAATGAGACAGTAAGGCAAAGAAAATAATCTACTTTATTTTGTGTTCTTTTCAATTTAAATTTGCATAGCTACTTGTGGCTAAAGCTACCTTATTTGAAAATATAACTAGATTTTTTTAAGACAAAATTCTTCAGAAACTATGCTTCTATTTATTTTTATGATTTATCCTTAACTTTGATGGAATTAAAATTATATTATCCTTTTTGGTTTCTACTTCACTCACAAAAAATATTGGGGAAAGTTTTATGTAATTTTCAATAACTATTAAATATAAGAGTTTAAACTTAGAATTTCAAATCTATATTTTACTGATTTTATATAAATAAACTTTAAATTGGACAGGACATGCTAAGGTGACTGATTTTTTCTCATAAAAGATGCTGAGGCAAGATTATACTTTGAAAAATAAAACCACATTTATTTTCTTTAGTATTAAAGTCATGCCTATAATTTTAAGAATACAGTTGACACTCAAAATACACAAGACTCAAGTAATCCTGAAGCTGAATAAGTACCCTCCTGAATCTAAAATAAAAGTCAAAATTTAAAATCTGAAAATAAATTAGTAAACAAATAAATTAGCTCTTAGAGGAGACATAAATATCAAATTAAGATAAGCAATCAAAAGTGCCTCCCCAATTTTCAAGGGTAAGTTTTGATTATTAAATACTTTTAGTAAGGGGGTTCAAAGCCCTATTTCTTAACATGAAACTCTATAAATTATAAGTTGCAGCAATGTTAGTTACAGTTTAAAAATATTTATAAGAATAAATAATGCATAGATTTTAAAATTTAAAATTGGAGTAGGATACAGAGAAGTTGCAGAGCCATGTATAATATTAAAACCGCAATGAGATATCTTACCCCAATAAGAATGGCTATTACAAATAACAGATGTTGGCAAGGATGTGGAGAAAAGGGAATGCTTATCCACTGCTGGTGGGAATGTAAACTAGTACAACCACCGTGAAAAACAGAATGGAGATTCCTCCAAAAAACTAAAAAAAGAATTACAATTTGATTCAGCAATCCCACTACTGGGTATCTTCCCAAAGGAAAAGAAATCATTATATAATCATTATATTTAAAAAAAAAGATATCAGAAAAGATCTTAAAAATTATTATTGATTTCTTGCCATAAGAAAGAAGTCAGTAGTTTGAAGAAAATTAACTCAGTGCATGGCTCGTCTGAGAACTCCTGGGACAGTATTGACATTTCTCAGACTGTAAACGATGGCAGAAGAGCTATATCAGAAATACCTATGGTGCTCCTGGAGGCTGTCAGTTTGCTTGCATGCTTTATAGACTACATTTTCAGAACAGTTTTATGTCCATAGCAAAGTTGAACAGAAAATACAGAGTTTGTCCCATAATTAACTGTTCTCTCCCTCCCTACCAAATATGCACAGCCTCCTCCCTTCCCCCAGCAGAGGGGTATAATTGTTGCAGTTGAGGAACCAATCTTGGTCACATCGTTATTACTCAGAGTCCATATTTACATTATGACTCTGGTTGGATACTATAGTTCTATTAATTTTGACAAATGTAAAATGACATGTATACACCATATCATACAAAATACTTCCACTGCCCTAAAACTCCCCTGAGCTCCATAAATTCAGCCTCCCTCTCCTCAGTTTAACTATTTCCTTACTTTTATGATCTAACTTTACTTCTTTATTATTTCCATCGTCAAGGTAGCAGGCACCTATGCCACAAGGGACATGATAATGTGATTATTCAGAGGTGTGTGTTAGGGCTCATTGGGTGCAGCTAAAAATCATTCTTCCACTGCTTTACTTAGTCAAGGGCACGTTTCTTAACGCCTCAAAAAATTTAATTTCATTCTTTGCAAAATATAGTAGCTTATATCACATGAGATCAATGTAATGTTTAAATATGTAAGAAATATTATACCCACTTTATGGTAATAAGTGGCAGAATGAACTAGGAAGGTAAGAGAGGTGAGAGGTAAAAAAGGAATTTACTTTGTGCCACACACAGCGAGAGCAGACTCTGCATACGTGATTTCAATTGTTCTACCTTGTATTTATGTGTTACACCTGGTCTTCTGAATTCAAAAGATGCCCTTTTAAATCCAGTTTGAGCAGACAGCATTATCAAATACGGGTATTAAAATCAGGTTTAAATATCAATGTTTTTATAAAGCAGTAAATAAAATGCTTCATAATTCCACCTGAAAAAAATTCCAGAAGTAAGCCGAGCACGATGGCTCATGCCTATACTCCCAGCACTTTGGGAGGCAGAGGCGGGTGGATCACGGGGTCAAGAGATTGAGACCATCCTGGTCAACATGGTGAAACCCCGTCTCTACGAAAAATACAAAAATTAGCTGGGCGTGGTGGCGCATGCCTGCGATCCCAGATACTCGAGAGGCTGAGGCAGGAGAATTGCTTGAACCAGGAGGTGGAAGCTGTGTGAGCCGAGATTGCGCCATTGCACTCCAGCCTGGGTGAGGAGCAAAACTCCATCTCAAAAAAAAAAAAAAAAAAAAAAAAAAAAAAAATTCCAGAAGTATTGTAACAAGCTTTTCTCCTGTGAAGTATTTGTTCGCTAGAAATTAAACACTTTTAAAACATATAAATACAATATAGAACAATTGGAATTATACCACATTCTAAGCTTTAACATAGTGAGGTGTGTTAGTTATTTCAAGTTATTTTTTTATCTCTCTGGGGTTTTTATACATTTTTCTGAGTTTAAGAGATAAACAGTATAATCTTTTAACTCAGATGCCTCAATAAAAACTAAATAGGTGTACACAGAAAAGAACAACTTGTGCCTGAACTTATGGGTTTGACAAGTAGGCACATTTGGACAGTAAATAGTATGGAAGATAAGTTAAAAGACACACTTACATCAGTCATAGGAATTGAAACTACAATCAAAAGGTTTGTTCACTGAAAATTTTTGTTTATCCAGTGTGTATGTGTAAATAGTTAAACTTTGTTATTCCAACTTCTTTCTGGAAGGAGTGTGCCATAAAATAATTTTTCTTTACAAATTTTATGAAACTAAGGGTAATAATTATCACTTTTTCACAGAAGGTTATAACTTAGTAGCAGACCAGAAACAAAAGCATGATTGGTATAGTTAAAGATGAAGCAAAAGCAATAAAACATGACCGTTATTTGTAAGGAAATTAAAACATTGCTTTCTTAATCTGAACTTTGAGACTCAAATCGTATATAAGCTATGGAAAGTTAAAAAATAATCTTTATAGTAAGTCTATTAAGAAATCATGATGTATTTAAAATAATTATTCCATAACTAACTGAGAAAAACACAAAATCCTTTCTAACATTAGGCAAAATAACAAACTTTTCTGAGCCCCAATTTTCTTATAAACATAATCATTTCTGCCTAGCTCATAGAATTATGAGAATCATATAATATTGATAGAAAAGCGATTTGTAAATTATGAGGTGTTACATGGTGCTATTATCATTTACAGTTGTGGCTGTAAATCTCGCATATTGCAATAGCATTTTGTCTAAAATCATTTTTAAGCTGCATACACAAAGAGATGATCATCCTGAATATATGCCTCAATTTTGACAGATCAGTAATAAATACAAGTGAATGTCAAACTTATCACATTTCTAAACATATAATAATAACATTAACCTTTTTAATGTTATCTCACTATCTCAAAAAAGAAAAACCCAAAAGCAAAAACCAAAAGGACAGGTAACAATTACAGATACATATCTATTATTTATTACTAGAATTTGAAATGATTTCATTTTTAAACAGTTTTAATATGTTCTGTTTATTTTTTTAAGAGGGAGTAATAATATTCAGAAAGTATTTAAATCCTATAATTTTTTCTAACACTCAGAGTTTAAATAATCAAATATTTAAGAAAACAAACCTGGCATAAACTGAAATTTTCCCAAAACAAATGCATGAGTATATCAATTTTTGTCATTTCCTGGTAAATGTTTGTTGTTTTTCTCTGTGTTTAAGGATTTGATTTGTTCTCTGATGTAATCAATATTCTCTAAGGGAAAGAATTAACACAGATGAGAATCTAACCTACTGGATTATTTCATAAAAGCTATTAACACTTTTAATCACACATTTAACACCAAATATCCTTGAAATGTCTGAACATATATTACTGAGTACTGTGATGATAAATATGCATCAAACATCACCACTTCTAATTTAGAGCTAATACACTCAGTTTGGTATCTTTTAAAACAAATCTTTCAGACTTCCTTCCATTGCCTTGTTTTCCCGACAAGATGAAGTTCTTATTTTTTGATCACTACTGAAAGGGCAGTCCTTATACCATTATGATTACTGCTAAGACTCCTTAGCTACCTATGAGCTTATTGCTAATTCTCACCAATATTGTTGGTAATCTATCTTTGTTCAACTCTTGGTCAACTGCATTTCTGAGCCCTGCAAAACTGATGATGCATTTGTTTCCTATTGCTTCCCTAAGATCTACCACAAATTTAGTGGCTTAAAACCATACTAACTTATTTCCTTACAGTTACGGATGCCAGAAGTCCAGATTGGCTGGTCTGATTGCTCTGCTCCGGGTTTCACAGAGCTGGGCTGGTCGCAGAAGGCTCTGGGGAGAATCTGCAGCAAAGTTAATTCTGGTGGTTGTCAGAATCCAATTGCTTTGAATTATAAAATTATGGAGTCAATTTTCTTGCTGGCAGATAGTTTGGGAACATCCTTAGGTACTAGAGACTTCTCTAATTTTCCCTGCAGGGGGAAACCCACATCTCAGAGCTGTGAAATATGCACTGAGTCCTTCTTACACTGAGTCTAACTTCCTGTTCCTCCCCTCTCCACCAACATCCTAGAGACAGTTTTCTGCTTTTAAGGACTCATTAAGTTGGACCAACCTGCACAATCCAGAATAATTTGCCTATTTTAAGGTCCAGTTCATAATCTTAATTACATTCTGAAAAATCCACTTTGCCCTGTCATATAACTTATTTACAGGGACCTGGGATGAAAGCAGTAACATGACTGCATGTGGGAACATTATCCTTTGTACCACACAAGGCCAAAATTCTGGCTGATGGATGTCACATGTCATTGCCAGGCGGAAACACAGGAGTGCCAGTGCTTGGACCCTAGCTCCTTTTCCTTTACTGTGCTGACCTTGAAAGGGCAGAGGGCAAAACTGTGAACCTCCCGGGCACAGCTGCAAATCACCTGGGATTACCACCATGCTTCAAAACCAGATGCCTTTCCCCATCTTGCATTGAATTCTGAGACTGGGTTGTAAGAAGTGGGTTATTCTCTCCTTTCATTTTCTCCCTATTTGAACAAGAGTGTCTGCAACTTTATCCTATGCCAATCTCACTATGGTATTTGAGAGCAGATAACTTGTCTTTTTAGTTTCATGGGCCCACAAATGCACAATTTATGTGATTCAACTGATGAGATATTGAACTTTTTGAATTGATACGTGTTGGGTAAAATTTTGGACTTTGAATTTTGATGTTGTAATAAGTGTAGATCTTTTGAGAATTTGAAATAAGGTAAGTGTATTTTGTATACAAGGCTGACATCAATATTTGAGGGCCAGAAAGCCTACTGTGGCAAGTGAAATAATAGCCCCCCAATGATCTCTACACTGTAATCTCCAGTACCCATGAATATGTTACTTTATCTGGCAAAATATAATTTGACTATGCAATTAAGGACATTAAAATGGTGAGATTTTCCTGGAATATCCAGTGGGCTAAATTACATGATTCCATTAATAAAAAAGAATTGGAGAAATTCATTTAAAAATGAAATGAAGAAAAGAAAAATAAAATTCAAAGTGTGAGGGATAGAAGGACACAACTCGACTTCACTGGTTTTGAAAATGGATAAAACGGTCACAAACCAGGAATGTGGTTGGCATTTAGAAGCTGTGAAGGGCTGTCAGCCAACATCCTGCCATGCCATGGGGATTTCCGGCTTTTAACCACAATATCTGAATTCTACCAATGAACCTAATGACCAAAGAAATGGATCCTTCTCTAGAGCCTCCAGAATGGAGAGTGGTCCTGCCAGCACCTTGATTTTAGCTTAGTAAAACTCAAGTTGTATTTCTGATATACGGAACTATAATATAATACCTTTGTGTCAATTATTTTATTAAGTTCATAATCATCTTTAGAGTGGTAATATCAAACTCACAGAGACCTCATAATGGCAAAAGCAGGACAGTTAATTAGCCTTGCAGCAGGATGTGCTCCATTACAAGTGAATGTGAACTGTTACTGATCCCCTTTGCTCACAATGTTGAAAAATAATTCAGTTTCCTTGATGATTAGTGATGTTAATCATTTTTTCATATACCTGTTCACCATGTATATAGCTACTTTGAAATGATGTCCCTTCTGATCATTTGCCAACTTTTAGCCTAATTAGTTTTTGTTTATGTTTTCATTTTGGTTTGGTTTGGTTCGGTTTTAGGTTTTGAGTGTTTGAGTTCCTTGTAGATCCTAGACATTAACTGGTATTATTTCCTTGTCAAATAAAGTTTGCAAATTAAAAAAAACATATCCAACAACCATGGCTGGATTAATCAGCTCCAGCAAATATTCCACACCTGGCTTAGCAGCTGCAATCAAGAATACTACTTGATTGGTCTTATGGTAGTTTACTATTACATTTTAGGATATGCCTATCTTTTTCACAGTTCAGTTGGTTAAATTAAATAATCCATCAAAAGGAAAAGGAGTCACCATACTGGGCCTGGCTCAGTGACCTTGATCAGCAGGAAAAGATAAAGTTACTTCTACAAAATAAAGGAATATATGTGAACCTTGGGGTGATTGACTAGGGTGCTTTTTACTACTCTGTTACCCTAGCATGATAGAATACACTGATGTAGTAGCCATGCAGAGAGACGGTTCTGATGATCAAATTTTAGACCACTCCAGGATGATGAAGGCGCAAGTCTCAATGCCACATAAGCCACCAAGCAGTGTCAAGGCAAGAGGATGATGAGAAAGAGGGAAAGAAGGAATACCGACTGTAGTCCTGGCAACGGAAGTTGCAATTCATACAGTGAACCTCCCACTTTCGAATTCCCCCTTCCCATTTTCCCTCTCCGATGTTTGCTTTAATGAATTCCTTGCATATTTAATTCCATGTTACAATCTTCTTCTCAGAGGACCTACACTGACACAGTTTGCTACTGGATAATGGATGGCATATTTTTCCTTATAACTAAGAGAATCAATTCTAAATGCATATTGTGTACTTCGGTCTTATGTATGTTCCAAATTCCAGTATTAGTTAAGACAAAATTGGCTAATCTTGGCTCACATGCCAACACTCCAACTTTCAGCATTCTGAAAGAACAAGAATATTAAGATCTCTTAGTAGCTATTGTTCTTAAGATCTCCTATATAGACAGACATTAAACAAATCAAGCATGTCTGGATGCCAGGCCAGAGAAAAATAGAAAAAAAGGAGAAAACACCTCATATGTGTATATTACATCACACCGCATGGCTTTCTAGCATTTAAGTAAACCCATTTACTGTATTTCTACTTCAAAATCTAAAAACTAACTTGCATGAAGCAATGCATTTATCTTTCAAAAACCTGAAAATACATGTACTCTTTTTTTCTAACCAACCTCTTCTAAATGTGGTAGTTATCTATTAGTTCATTAGTTCCAAGTCTAAGATTTCTGGGTCGTATTTTTTTATTCATTAGTTCTGTCATCATTTCAGACTTAATAATCAGCAACCTATGACACTAATGGCAACATTAGCACATTACTTATATGCTCTATATTCAATGCGTGTAAAGACGGGAGAAAGAAAAAGGATGGTTTTGAATAAACAGAAATATATATACAAATGAATAAATAAATTTTTACAAATGGTCATCAGGCTGCATCTTTATTAATCTACTTCTTCCCTCTCCATCTCATGCTGCCATTTCCTTCACCAGCTTTCAGTTGGGGAATATATATTAAGGTAATAACTGCTTTATTTATGTTATAAAACCTTTAGAAATATTCTTACCCATTATAATGAGTACTATTTAATGTACTATTTTCAGCTGGTGAGACTGCTTGCTGGGAGCAGTTATACTCCATCTACTTCGTAAAGGACTTAGGATAACAGCAACTCTGCAGCCAGGACAATTCAAGGGTGTTCAGGCCATGTGGAAAAAAATTAGATTATTCTAAAACTGTAGCTTCTTATGAGATTAGGAAAATAAAATGATTAATATGTGTAGAGGCACCCAGAATTCACCAGCCAATCTACCCCTGGACCTCACAGGCTCACTCATGGGCCAGAAGCAAGAGCTGTCATTTCCCTCTGCTTTCAATCAAGCACTGAAAGGGTCGCTGTTTACATTTGGCATGTCCAGAAATAATATCCAGATACCTGAAAATGTGGCCATTCAGGTGATGAAGGCTGGTCACCAAGCATGCAATCCCCCACACACCATGCCCCTGACACTTGGAGCGCTGGCCACTGGATTGCCAAAGCAGTCATTTTAGACTGTTTTAAATTTTCCCAACCCCATGCTCACAACTCACCTGCAGGTTGTCTGAACTAGTAAAACTCTTCACCTGGAAGGAAGGAAATACCTGGAAACATGAAAGATGGAGACAGTGTGTTCTCGTTAACCGTCTTATACTTGGATGCCCCCAGGAGACTCATCACCAGCCTGCAGATGTACCTCTCACAATGGGTGCTCTCCTCCCTTAGTCTATTGTAATTCTACATCTACCAGTTGTCACCGAATGCACCAGAGGCAAAGGCAGAGGCAGAGGCAGACCATATTAGCCCGGCCAGGTTACCACTAGAAGACAAAAAGCTCTCTTTAAAGGGAGTTTCTGCACCCTGGCTAACTCTATCTGCTACCAATGGATCAAAGCAGCAGCGTCCATGGTACTACATTCGGTGTTCTGAGATCCATTCTCATCTTATCCTGACTCCCCCAGCTCTGATGCTTTAGGCGATGAATTAAAATATTATGCATGACTTTTCATTTCCTGTCTGTTGTCCTGGCTTCTTCCAGTGTCTCAAAAACATTGCCAGTGACAATGTTCACAACAACATTTGTGGGTTGAAGGAGTATGGGTTGCAGACAGTGGAGTGTGAGGCACAGGTGACATACTTTGAAATCAAGTATAGACAATAAAGTTGGGATAAACTTAAGTCCCAGACAAGTTTTGTTCAAGCTGACTTTCCATAAACAACACCACCCTCCTGCACAGCACCATGGAAACTGGATATAGCTGAGTGTTTAATTAAGATACTGTTTTTAGTGGAGCAGGGGTTGGCAATCATTTTCTGTAAAGGGATAGACAGCAGAAATTGTAAGTGGTCATTTTTACAGTCTCCATTGCAACTATTTAATGTGCTATTTTGTTATAATAGCATGATACATAGCATGGATGATAAGTAAACAAATAGGTGGCTCAATGAAATTGTATTTGCAAAAGCAGGAGCAGACCAGAGTTGACCTGTGGATTGTACTTTTCTGACCCCTCCAGCAGAATGAGAAGGAAGCAGATTGAAGAATGGGCGTGACTGAACCTTAGCATGATAACACTTTAACCACAGGTCTTAGGTCCCAGTTCCCAGCCTGCACTAGGAGGCAGGCAGGTGCTCACTCAGTCTTTTAGTGGACAAACAAGTATGAGGGCAAAGCTTCCTCTGCCACCCCTAGCCTTGTCTGCAGGGCTTTGTCACTCCACCTGACTGTGGGGAGGTAAGAGCTGGGTTCCCTAATCAATATAAATGGAGTTTGGAACAGAATTAGACACCAAAGTCATACCATGCCACACAGTTCTAGCTACCAGATTGGATCCCAGCCCTGTTTATGTCATAAGAGGGCTGTTGTTTCCTCAGTTGTGCAGCTTAAGGATGTAAAAAAGAACCAGGATTTGTCCCCAAGAGTCTGATCAGTGGTCGTGGCTGTTTTAAAGAATATGATAAGCAACAGAACACAATACATTAGCTACTGCTCCTGTCTAAATGATGCAGTGTCTTTTGGAATCAGGCAAAAGTTTTTCATCCATTCCTGACTCTCCTTTGAAAACGGAGCTCCGATAATATAGCTTTACCGATTGCTCTCGCCACATCCCATCCATTTCTTTTTCCCCTGGAAAGAAGAAAAAAAAATCCAATTAATGGATCAGGAAGAATAAATTCAGGATGCTAGGTACAGCTCCTTACTTCTTTTAGTGACGAACCGCCATCAAGAAATAGAAAGCATACATTTCCCTTTCTGCTTCTCCATGTCATAAATTTACACACGAAGATTCTTTTCCATCGAGATACATGCATCAATTGTTGAGCATTTTCTGCATTTTGAAAGAAGTCTCTAATTCCAAAGTTCAGCATTGGAAAGCCCAATTGCCCGCAGATACAACCCACAGTTTTATAAACAGTAGAAGTAGTATTTCCTTCATCCAGCCGATATTCTCCATGTCTATTCTCCAAATGAATCCGAATTTTGGCAAAACCTGGATGTTACTTATTAGGCCTTCCTTTAATATTTCCAGCAATGTCATTGCTGGATTCAGTCTCGGGGTTAGTAAGCTCTACTGTTCATTCAAGGAGGGCTGCTTTTTAAAAAAGAAATAAGTAAATATAAATAAAAAATAAATAAAATAAAACTCAGAACTAAAATATCAGAACACATTATTCTTTATTTTGGTGGATGTCATCTATTTTCCAAACCTAGAGTTTGGGGTAACTTATAGAAGCATGACAGGACTTTAGCTGGCTATCCAACAATTACTATCCCAGAAAATAAATCATCATTAACCATTACCTATGACACTTGGGCGTCAAACATTCTGTTTACTACTGAAGCAGTACTGCTTAGTTTACAAACGCGTGTGCCTTGTTTCTGATGACCCAAATCAAAACTCATCCATACCCAGAGAACTCAGGAAGCCCATTAGAATGGGCAGCATGTGCTACCAGCATCATTATACCATAAAATTTCACATAGTACTGCTTTCCTAAGAACCTACCATTCTGCATCAATGTGTTTGTAAAAACTGTGGTAGAAAGGATTGACTTATGGGCCATCTCAGGAAACGTAGTTAGGAGATGAAGTTTTTGTTTCACATAGTAAATCTATTCCAGTGTTGCTACGCTCCAGTACTTGGGTTTTTTCATTATAACAAGAATTGGGGGTTCTATGGAAATAATTAGAATCATCCCAATAGTTTAATTTAGCACATTGAATCTAGGTAAGTGTACTTGCACCAATAAATTAAGCCCGTTTTATAAGTATATCTCTTCGCATTTATGTAACTCCTTTAAAATGCTTCTCATGCTTGGGTTGGCATAGAAGGCCAAGTGAAGTGCTGGGTTTCATTTCTCTGTGTCTTCTGATCTTCCTATATTTCACCATTTTCAGTCCTCATGCTGTGACTCGTTCATCATCAATGCACTAACTTTTTATGAGACCTCACAAGGCTGTGAATGAAACTGACATTGTATCTCAGCCACCTGCAAGATTGATAGTTGACTTTGTTTCTTAGCCGTGGGTCTGGAAGTGATGAGAAATTGTTTCTATGGTTTTAGAAATGCTCTTGAATTTGGTCTATCACATGAGCTATAGATTTAAGATTTTGAAAGGTTCACTTTTTTTCTTTCTCTGTCTGGTTCTGCCTAAATAGAACGTGTACACCCTTACATACAGAATCCTCACCCTAAGTTCCAAATTCTTTAATTTCTTATCACTGGATTCCTGTATCAGTCAGTGTCCCACCAGGAAACAGAACATTCAAATAGAGAAAATGAGAAAACTTGATTCAGGAAATACTTTTAGAGCTGTGAGCATGATTAGGTGAAACTAATAAGAGATAACAGAGCATTTCATGTTGGGGCTAGCAAGATCAGGGAAGCTGTCAATGCCTGTACTGGGATAGATACCACCTCTCCACACCTCACCAAATTAGTGTCCTTCACAAAAATGTCAGAATGTGCTCTTACTTGGTACTTTCAGATTCCCTAAGGGTCATTGCATTTCTATACATTGCACATGTGATTAGTTAAGATAAGATCATTTACTGAGTAGGGTAGGCCATTAATTCCATATGAGTAGTGTCCTTATGCGAAGAGCAGAAAAGTCACAGAAACAGGCATGGGGTCATCACACCATGTGATAAAAAAGCAGAGATTGCAGTGATGACTCTAAAAGGCGAGGCACACCAAGGATTCCCAGCAACATTAGAAGCTAAAAGAAAAACATATAAAAGACTGATTTGTCTCTTCAGAAGCAAAAATCTTTGCTGACAACTGATTTTCTGAATTTCCACAGAACTTTGGGAGAATAAATACCTTGTTTCTAAAATAATTTCCACTTTTATTTTAGATTCAGGGGTACATGTTCAGGCTCGTTGCATGAGTATATCCTGTGATGCTCAAGTTTGGAATGATCCATCCTGTCATTCAGGTACAGGACATACAGTATCCAATAGTTTTTCAACCTTTAACCCCACTCCCTCCCTTCCCCCTCTAGCAGTCACTAGCGTCTATTGTTGATATCTTTATGTCCATGAGTACCCAATGTTTAGCACCCAGTTATAATTGTGTTTGGTTTTCTGTTCCTGGGTTAATTGTTAGGATAATGGCCTCCAGATGCATCCATGTTGCTGCAAAGGACATGATTTTATTCTTTTTTATGAATTCATAGTACTCCATGGGTATATGTGTCACATTTTCTTTATCCAATCCATATTTGCTGGGCATCTAGTTTGATTCCATGTCTCTGTTATTGTGAATAATGTTATGATGAACATGGAGTGTATGTGCCTTTTTGGTAGAATGACTTGTTTTCTTTTAGAAATATATACGGTAATGGGATTGCTGAGTTAAATGGTAGCTCTGTTTTAAGCTCTTTGAGAAATCTCCAAACTGCTTTCCACAAATACTGGACGAATTTACATTCCCAGCAGTCGTGTATGAGTGTCCCATTTTTCCCACAGCCTTGCCGGCATCTGTTGGCTTTTGACTTTTTAATCATAGCTACTCTGGTTGAGGTGTGAGATGTTATCTTACTACAGTTTTGATTTGCATTTCTCTGATCATTCGTGATGCTGAGCACTTTTTCATGTCTGTTGGTTGCTTGTATATCTTCTTTCAAGAAGTGTTCAAGTCTTATGCCTACTTTTTAATGGAGGTATTTGTTTTCTGCCTGTTGAATTGTTTAAATTCCTTATATTATCTATTGTTTTAAGCCACCCAGTTTGGGGGCTATATGACAGCAGCCACAAGAAACAACAACATCACCCACAGTGCCATGGAATGAACTGACTATAAAGAAGAGGGCCCCTTTACAGAAACTGTGGATTTTGGTAGGGACATACACTCATTACAATTCTGTAGCTTTGCAGGGATAGACCCAGAGGACAAACACCTCACTTTTCCGTGGTCCAGTCTTCCACCAGTACTTACTTTGGGTTTAACGTAATTAAAAGCTTGAGAGAGGCTGCTGGCATAGTTCTTAGAGGTCAGCCTTCCAGGCAAGAAGCAATGTGAGGAAAGGTGGAGAGTAAGTATGTGCAGAGAGGGCAGAGGAGCTCTCTGCACATCCCGCAAAGCCCTGTATTTTAATGTGCATGTATGTAATGCATTTGTGTCATGTGTTCAACAGTTATTTTTCCACTGAGTATTAAACCACAATATCTAGTACCTGAATTCTGGGCAAGGCAGAAAATTCTGGTTGAGAAAATTGATAAGCCCAATTGTGATTCAGTGATGATAATCACTGTAGAAATCATATCAAACATACCACTTAAAATACTAGTTAGAATACCATCACCACTGCTACACGTGTGATGCCTACTTTGTAATCATGCCCAGTTCTGGTGCTGGTCCTGGGATATCACTCCTGGCATTACTGGTTGGATACTGGATTCCAACTTTGGAACTGGGACGAATGCTACTTGATATTAGTATTGAGATCGAGATCTGTGTTTATATTTCAAATCAGTTAACCACTCCTCTGTGTGTGTGTGTGTGTGTGTGTGTGTGTGTGTGTCTTTTGTGTTTTGCATTATTATTTTTTTCACATTCCACAGTAGAAAATGCATCTGATTCAAGTTTGGGTCACAGTGTCTTGCTCTAGTTTTAAGTACTAAGAAATGTGATTTGGGAACTTTTTCAGCATCCATAGTAAGAAATAGGTTTCTGCCCCATCCAAATGTAAGAATAAGTTCTAATATAAAGATACATGCACACATGTGTTCATTGTGGCACTGTTTACAATAGCAAAGACCTGGAATTAACCCACATGTCCATCATCGATAGACTGGGTAAAGAAAATTTGGCACATATACACCATGGATTACTCTGCAGCCATAAAAAATGATGAGTTCGTGTCCTTCATAGGGACCTGAATTAATCTGGAAACCATCATTCTCAGCAAACTGACACAGAACAGAAAACCAAACACTGCATGTTATCACTCATAGGCGGGCATTGAACAATTAGAACATGTGGACACAGGGAGGGGAGCATCACACACCACGGTCAGTAGTGAGGGCCAGGGGAGGGACAGTCTGGGGTGGGGAGAGTGGGGATGGATAATGAGGGGAGAAATATCAGATATAGGTGATGGGGGAATGAAGGCAGCAAACCACCTTGCTGTGTATGTACCTATGCAACAAACCTGCATTATCTGTACATGTACCCCAGAACCTAAAGTACAATAAAGAAATAAAATAAAATAAAATAATCTACCAGGAAAAAAAAAGATTTGGTAACTGGGCATACAAAAAAATCACACTTCCATCAATTTTGCTAAGAAATGATTATACGATATTCCACATGTATTATTCATATCCTTCTTTTATATGTTTTAATATTATCTGTTTCTATTTACCCCCTCCAGTCTCTTTAAACCCATCAGTACTTGAAAAAAATCCTGCTTTTAACGATATCATTAATGATCTTAATGTTGCTAAAACCAACAGCCAGTTCTCAGTCCTAATTTATTTGGCCTAAAGACAGAAATCGGCACAGTTGACCACTTCTTCTCCGTTAAGAAACTGTCTTCACTGGACTTCCAGGACACAATACGTTATTGGTTTTATTGCTACTTCACTTGAGTCACTCTCCTTCAGTTTATTTAATGGGTTCTTCTCTTATAATTGACTTCTCAATACTGCAGTGCCCCACTGTTTAGTCTTATCTTCTTTATCATCTATGTATTATGTCACTTTTCATCCAGTTCCATAGCTGTATGAATCATCTCTGTTCTGATGTCTCTCAAAATTATACCTTCTGCCTAAGTGTCTAATTCTCTGCAAGCTCACGTATGCAACACACTGCTTTGCATTTCGAAAGAAATATTTCTAATTCCACATGACCCCAAATGATGCCTGATCTTCCTTGAATTTTTCACCACAGGCTTCTACAATTCAGATGAAGCAACTAAAATAATTAAGTAATTAAAATTGTTCACCTAAAAGGTTAGAAACACCCTTAATCCTTTTTTCTCTTATGATACTGCCAACCAATCAAAGAAAAACATCAAAAAATATTCAATCTTCAAAATACAGAATTGAAGCAATCCTAACCATGTGATTTGCACCCCTCTTCACATGAGCCGCCATCACAAATTGCCCAGGTTACAACATCACCTTCTCACTACTACTCTGCTCGTCCCTGCACTCTGTTTCTCACAGAGAACGAAGTCAGCTTCCTGTATTAGTCCATTCCACGCTGCTAATAAAGACATGCCAAGACTGGCTAATTTATAAAGAAAAGAGCTTTAAGTGACCCACAGTTCAGAATAGTTGGGGAGGTCTCAGGAAACTTACAATCATGGTAGAAGGGAAATCAATCACATCCTTCTTCATGTGGTGACAGCAAGAAGTGCCGGGGAATAGGAGGAAAACCCTCCTATAAAACCATCAGATCGCGTGAGAAGTCATTCACTATCTGGAAGTCAGCAGTATGGCATAACTGCCCCCATGATTCAATTACCTCCCACAGGGTCCCTCCCACGACAAGTGGATGCTATGAGAACTACAGTTCAAGATGAACTTTGGGTAAACGCACCCAAACCATATCACCTTCTAAACTGTAACTCAGATTAGGTCACTCCTCTGTTCCAAAGTCTTCTCTGGATCCCCTTCAATTCAGGGTAGAACCAAAGTCATCACCATGGCCTGTAAAGTCCAACAGGATCTGGCCTCGGAAACACCTCTTACCTCACCTCCTCCTTATGACCCTTGGCTCACACTGACCCCACCCACACTGGTATTCTGGTTGTTCCTCAAACACAGGCTGTTCTCCTTTTTAGATGGGTTGTACTGGCTTGCTTCTCTGCCTGGAACAACCTCTCCCTAGATGGCCTCACTTTCATTTCTATCTGTTTGGTCAGTTGATACTTTCTGCACGAGCTCACTCCAAGCATCCTACATGCTACAACAACCTCCTCCTCTCTCTTGGTGTTACTGATCCTCCTTACCCCACTCTTCTTGTTCCTTACTTCACATATCACAGAGCAGCAAATTGTAAAACATTTATTTTTAGGGATATTTTAATTGATCTGTTTCTCACTGCTAGAATATTACTTCTAAAGGAAAGAATCTTTACTCATTTTGTTTACCAATACATCCCAAGATCTGAAAAGTACCAGTTTGATTATAGTGCTCAGTAAACATTTTGAACTAGTATACCACATTTCATAGGTTTAGACAAAAGTTAACCTTTTGAATTGAAGCATAGAGGGAAATCCTACTCCTACTAAGTTTCACTCTGAACAAATGGGAGTATTCGAAGGTCTAGAAGATTGTATTTCTTATCATAGAAATGCTATCTAACTAATTCACACAGTTATTATTTCCATGCTAGAAAGCCTCATATATCTTACACATCCAGAACAGACTATGTTTTCAAATTACTAAGAATTAATTTACACTTCTATAAAGAATAAGCACTCTCAAATCATATGACACTGCATTGTTATATAACCTCATCCTTACTGTTTTATAGAACTTGATTTCTTAAACTTGTCATGAATTGTTCAAAATTCTCATCAGCTTTAGGAAACTGTTGAATAATGCTTTTCTGCATATGGCTTTACATAAGATCCTCAATACAATTTTATTTCATGACATTAAGGAAGGTAATAGACAATGTATCCGAATTTTGCATTTTTATTATGCTTGGGGGGAAAAACCACATAATCAGACCAGAAAGTCCTCTCCAAAACTATTGGAGAGTTTTATATGGCAAAGGAAAACCTCAAGAAGACTGATATATTTTAGAAGTCTAATTCATATGAGAATATATTTCTAATTTTAAATAAATTATTTCCATGTCCCTAGATTGTAAATTCTTGAAAGTTGTTCCCATATTTAGACTCCTCTTTTCCTGCCATTTTTTTAACAGCAGTGGTGTGTGCCCAGTAGGCACTGGGATAATAATGTTATAAAGTAAAATTACATTGTCTTCAAGGCATTATCCACAGTAACAGCACACTCTATTCTTATTAGTGCATTATATCTTGATAAAGAATTTGTCTCAATAAGCCTGTAGCACTAACTTACTTGAATTGATTATATGTATTACAGTTTAAATGGTTTTCATCTGACCCATTTTAAATTCATTGCTTTATAATTTCTTTATAAGACAGGATAAGTAGGCGCAGGCAAGAGGATTCTTTTCTATTATACTTTAATTTTTATATGTCGAAGCACATTTTCCACATGTCAAAGTCAATTAGGTTGATTTTCCAGAGGTGAGAAAATTATTTTTAAAAATTGAAATATGGTAAATTGAATTTATTTACTGAATTCCGTAAATTCTTACATTCTTTTTCACAGGAGTAGTAATTACTAAGCAAGGACTCAATTTAAAGAAAAAAGTTAATGGTGCTTTTAAAAGCAATGACTTTTGTAATTGCCTTTATAGTAGTTTAAAATTATTTGCTTCACTATATCTACTAGTTGTCTTCTCTCTAAAGTAAACATCATGAATCTTTCTAATTTCACCTATAAATCTACCTTGTATCTTTTAATTTTTTGTCATTCTATTCTTAGGTTGTCTCTTAAGACATGTGGGTTAATCCTAATTATTACTTAAAAAAATGGCATGCACTTTCAAGAGGTCACCTTAATTTCCATCTCCATTTTCTTTAAGGATTGATAAATTTGCAAATGAACTATTTAAAAATCATATATAAAAATAAAAATAATTAATCTAGTTTTCTTTTTGCTTTGTGCTTTTAGAATAACTTATTCTTCAGTACATTTATCATGTATTAATGTCATTAATACGTGTAATTAATACATGATCAGTAATGTCATTAATACATGATCAATGTACTGAATAATAAGTTTTTCTAAAAACAAATTCAGCTACTAATAACCTACTGCATGTCCTCTGTTCCTCTTTATGTACAGAGGACATGCAGTAGGTTATTAGTAGCTGAAGCCAAGCTACTGTCATGTTTCAGTCTCAGGGTGAATCGTGATTTACTTGTCAGTAAGTAGGCCTAAAGTACATTTTTAACAAATGTTCCTTGTCTGTTGCCTGTTCTCAGGTTCTCACATTGTTAAATACTTCGTGAGATGTAATATTCTTTATATTTCATGAATTCAAGTTATTCATAATAGTGTTATGTGATCAAAAGCCTGCCTCTTAACAGTATTTCTCTGCCAACTAATGACTGTGAGGATTCATATCATACACCTTGACACATATCTTTCTACACATAGCTAGTGATTGCATCTGTCAAGAAACAGTATATATACACTAGCTATGTATATGTACATATAAACTACTGTCTGTATACTGAATAATACATTGTTTCTGTCAAGATATTATATATATTTATATATTATACATAAACACACACTAGCTATATGTGTATGTACATATATACACACATACAAAACTAGTGTGTATATATGTTACATACGTGATATATTGTATACAAGTATAATCACAATGTGTGTTTGTAATACACATATGTGTACATATATGTCTGTGTTTGTATAAGCTAGCTATATACACACTAGCTATATATATACACACACAGACATACATATGCTTATATATATTATACACACATAGTTAATGATTGTGTCTGTCAAGATACTATATATCTATTACATATATATTATTTGTATTATTTATATTTTTAAGTAACTGTATGTAAAAATTTATCACCTAATTTTTGACGAAATGTGCTTCCACTTTTTTCCTAGTTATGTATTTGATTTGTTTGTCTTCATCTAATCATTTGAAAATCTAGCCAGAAAAAAATGATCAAATCCGGAAACTTAAATATTACTTATGTTTTAACAATAAAAGCAACAATAGAACAGTTTTTAGAACTTTATACCTTATTTTCCCTCTTTCAGTTAAAAATTTAGATTCGATTTTTTTATTGAATTTTAGGTTTTGGGGTACATGTGCAGAACATGCAAGATAGTTGCATAGGTACACACGTGGCAGTGTGATTTGCTGTCTTCCTCCCCCTCACCCACATCTGGCATTTGTCCCCATGCTATCCCTCCCCAGCTCCTCCCCCTGCTGTCCCCCCATTCCCCCCAATAGACCTCAGTGTGTAGTGCTCCCCTCCCTGTGTCCATGTGTTCTCCTTGTTCATCACCCACCTATGAGTGAGAAAATGCGGTATTTCATTTTCTGTTCTTGTGTCAGTTTGCTGAGAATGATGGTCTCCAGATTCATCCATGTCCCTACAAAGGGCCCGAACTTATCGATTTTGATGGCTGCATAATATTCCATGGTGTGTATGTGCCACATTTTTCCAGTCCAGTCAATCATTGATGGGCATTTGGGTTGGTTCCAGGTCTTTGCTATTGTAAACTGTGCTGCAATGAACATTCGTGTGCATGTGTCCTTATAGTAGAATGATTTATAGTCCTTTGGATATATACCCAGTAATGGGATTGCTGGGCCAAATGGAAATTCTATTTCTAGGTCCTTGAGGAATCGCCACACTGTCTTCCACAATGGCTGAACTAATTTACACTCCCACCAGCAGTGTAAAAGTATTCCTATTTCTCCACATCCTCTCCAGCATCTGTTGTCTCCAGATTTTTTAATGATCACCATTCTAACTGGTGTGAGATGGTATCTCAATGTAGTTTTGTCAATTTTTAAGGACTTGATTGCTTTGTGATTAAAGTTATAAAATGTGTATTCTTTCTCATAACGTTAAAACAAAAACCCAGGCCAGACATGGTGTCTCACACCTGTACTTTGGGAGGCCAAGGTAAGCTGATGACTTGAGGCCAGGAGTTTGAGACCATCCTGGCTAACATGGTGAAAACCCATCTCTACTGAAAACATAAAAATTGGCAGGGCATGGTGGTGCAGGCCTGTAATCCCAGCTACTCTGGAGGCCAAGTCTGGAGAATTGCTTGAACCCAGGAGGTGGAGGTTGCATTGAGCCGAGAGCATGCCACTGCACTCCAACCTGGGTGACAGAGGCGAGACGCTATTTCAAAAACAAAAATTAATTAACAATAAATAAAACAATAATCAAAACATTTTAATATGCATTGATATAATTGTCATATTTGATTTTATGGCACAAATGTTTGCATTTTAATTTGAACATATTAGTTATTAATCATGAAACAATCTTACGTTGAGATGATTGCCATTGATTTGGACATGACCGAAGATTGTGTCACATTTGTTTTTACTTTATGTTGTCTAGTCACACCCCAAAACTGTGTCTACCCTTATTTCATCATGGGATCTTTTTCACACAGACTTTAATGTCTTCTATACTATTTGAGAAAATTCTGTATCATTTAAAGATAAATGATTAGAGGAATTTGAGGCAAGTTTAGGAGGTGAAGCATTGTAGAAAAAGGTGTGTTGGATTGTGAAGACTCACCCATGTGTTAAATAGGCTTTCTGTAGGTGTCTTTCCTCAGATTCTGAAAACGGAGGAAAGCTGCTTCCCTACCAACACAGAAAAGCACTTTCGTTTCTGAGCTCATGTGAATCTAAAACTTCTAAGGCTTTTGTTTACTGTAAGACCCATTCCAGAAAAACCTTCCAGTGAGAAAGGGAAATAGCTCATGGACAGTTATGTAACACTAGTTAAGAGGGTGTATAAATCAAGGGTGGCCATGCTTCATTTTTCCCTTTAAGAAAGAGCCAGGATGCCGTAATAAATACTTATTGATGATAAAATTATTTTTGAGTCTCTGAGAAAATGATCAGGCTGTATTCAGAGAATATTCTGATGTTTTGTTTTGTGGAGCCAACTTATCTATCTGACATTGTTTGTCTCTGAAATATTTACAGTCTTCTGCAGCAATCAATTTATTACCTGTTGTATGCTTTCTTTCTTATATTAAACCTTTATTTTACACTAAACAGAGTCGTTAAATTAGATGGCCTGAAAAATAGGAACAGAAATTAATTTATGCTATTTTGAATATCAGTCAACCAACTTACATTTTATATGCTTCAGGACAATTAATAGTAACAGTTTTTTTCTATCAACTAAAGGTAATCCAATTTCTTTTCCTATTCCCAATTATCCAAAGTGTATATATTTACAGTGAGTTAATACAGTGAAAAAAATATTTCTATATATTCTTTCAGAAGTTGTGAAAATAGAAATTCAAAGCAGTCCATCAGGTAAAATATAATACAATGTCTTTGATATACCTAACTGATTTAGAAAGCAAACATTCTTCTATCTGGTAGTATTGTCATCACTTATTGATAATGAGTATGTGTGAGAAAACTCTGATTTAAATGAAATTACTTTTTGTCATATGTATTTATAAAACTCTTAGTATGTGCTTAGTATTGTGCAACTTTGGAAAAAATATTTTTTTAATTTATCAGTTATAATCCTGCTACCTAGAAGCAAGAACTAATATCAAAATACAGGCCGGGCGCAGTGGCTCAAGCCTGTAATCCCAGCACTTTTGGAGGCTGAGGCGGGTGGATCACGAGGTCAAGAGATCGAGATCATACTGGTCAACATGGTGAAACCCCATCTCTAATAAAAATACAAAAAATTAGCTGGGCATGGCGGTGCGTGCCTGTAATTCCAGCTACTCGGGAGGTGGAGGCAGGAGAATTGCCTGAACCCAGGAGGCGGAGGTTGCGGTGAGCCGAGATTGCACCATTGCACTCGAGGCTGGGTAACAAGAGTGAAACTCAGTCTCAAAAAAAAAAATATATATATATATATATATAATCACAATATTCTTATAAATAAATGTGTAATTTTTTAATTTCAAGTTTTATTATAGATTAAAGGATATACATTCAGATTTGTTACATGAATAAATTGTGTTAAACTGAGGCTTGGGGATCTCAATGATTCAGTCACTCAGACCATAAGCATATACCCAACAGGTGACTCTTCTGCCAACACGCCTCTCTCTCTCTCCCTTGCCTAGAGATCCCCAGTGTTCATTGTTCTCATCTTTATGATCATGTGTGTTCAGTGATTAGCTACCATTTATACGTGGCAACATGTAGTACTTGGTTTTCTGTTCCTGTGTTAGTTTTCTTAGGATAATGGCCTCCAGCTCCATCCATGTGACTGCAATTGTATGATTATTTTTAATGGATACATAGTATTCCATGGGCTATATGTACCACATTTTAAAAATCCAATCCACTGTTGATGGGAACCAAGCTTCAGTCTGTGTCTTTGCTAGTGTGAGTAGCACTGCAATGAATATAAACATGCATGTGTCTTTTTGATAGAATGAATTATGTTTCTTTAGTTATATTCCCAGTATTGGGATTGCTGGGTCAAACGGTAGTTCCATTTTAAGTACTTTGAGAAATCTCCACAAACTGCATTCCAAAGAGTCTGCACGAATTTGCATTCCCACCAAGTGTATAAGCAGTCCCTTTTCTCTGTAGCCTGTCAACATCTGTTGTTTATTAACTTTTTAATTCATGGCCATTCTGGCTGGTGTGAGATAATATCTAATTGTGGTTTTGATTTGCATTTCTCTGATGACTAGTAATGTTGAGCATTTTTTCATACCTTTGTTGGACATGTGTATGTTTTCTTTTGAGAAGTGTCTGTTCATCTCTTTCACCCGCTTTAATTGGATTGTTTGTTTTTCTTTGGCTTGTTGATTTATTTAAGTTCCTTGTAGATTCTATATACTAGACCTTTGTTAGATGCATAGTTTGCAAATATTTTGTCTCATCGTATAGGCTGTCTGTTTACTCTGTTGGTAATTTATTTTGCTGTGCAGAAGCTCTTTACTATAATTAGGTCCCACTTGTCAATTTCTGTTTTGGTTGCAGTAGCTTTTGGGAATTGATCCTAAATTACTTGCAAAAGCTAGTCTTTTTATGCAATTTTATGTTACTTTAAGTTCTGGGATACACGTACTGAATGTGCAGGTTTGTTACATAGGTATACATGTGCCATGATGGTTTGCCACACCTATCAAACCGTCATCTAGGTTTTAAGCCCCAACACATTACATGTTTGTCCTAATGCTCTTCCTCTGCTCACTCCCCACTTCCTGACAGGAACTGGTGTGTGATGTTCCCCTCCCTGTGCCCATGTGTTCTCATTGTTCAATTCCTACTTATGATCGAGAACATGTGGTGTTTGCTTTTCTGTTCCTCTGTTAGTTTGCTGAGGATGATGGTTTCCAGCTTCATTCATGTCCCTGCAAAGAACATAAACTCATCCTTTTTCATGGCTGCAGAGTATTCCATGGTATAAATGTGCCACATTTTCTTTATTCAGTTTCTCATCGATGGGAATTTGGGTTGGTTCCAAGTCTTTGCTATTGTAAATAATGCTGCAATAAACATATGTGTGCATTTGTCTTTATAGTAGAATGATTTATAATCCTTTGGATATATGCTGTGTAATGGAAGTGCTGGGTCAAATGGTATGTCCACTTCTAGGTCCTTGAGGATTCACTACATATTAGTTAAATTAGTTAAACCATTCACAATAGTTTAACTAATAAACACTCTTACCAACAGTGTAAAAGCTGTTGTGTTTCTCAACATTCTTGCCAGCATCTGTTGCTTCCTGACTTTTTAATGATCACCATTCTAACTGGCGTGAGATGGTATCTCATTGTAGTTTTGATTTACATTTCTCTAAGGACCAGTGATGATGAACTTTTGGGAAGTGTCTGTTCATATCCTTTGCCCACTTTTTGATTAGGTCACTTTTTTTCGTAAATTTGATTAAGTCCCTTGTAGATTCTAGATATTATGCCTTTATCAGATTCATAGATTGTGAAAATTTTCTCCCATTCTTAGATTGCCTGTTTACTCTGATGATAGGTTTTTTTTTGCTGAGCAGAAACTCCTTGGTTTAATTAAATAACATTTGTCAATTTTGGCTTTTGTTGCAATTGCTTCTGGTGTTTTAGTCATGAAGTCTTTGCCCATGCCTGTGTCCTAAATGGTGTTGCCTAGGTTTTCTTCTAGGGTATTTGTTTTGTGGTTTTAGGTTTTACCTCTAAGTCTTTAATCTATCTTGAGTTAATTTTTGTATAAAGTGTAAGGAAGAGGTCTAGATTCTGTTTTCTGCAATGACTAGCCAATTTTCTCAACACAATGTATGAAACAGGGAATCCTTCTTCATTGCTTGTTTTTGTCAGGTTTGTTGAAGATCAGATGGTTGTAGATGTGTGGTGTTATTTCTGAGGACTTTTTTCTATTCTGTTGGTTATATGTCTGTTTCGATACCAGTAACATGCTGTTTTGGTTACTGTAGCCTTATAGCATAGTTTGAAGTCAGTTTATGTGATGCCTCCAGCTTTTTCTTCTTGCTTAATATTGTCTTGACTATACAGCCCCTTTTTGGTTTCATATGAAATTTAAAGCAAAAACCAAACCAATCTTGAGAAGGGCATTTCCTAGGTTTTCTTCTAGGATATTGATAGTTTGAAGTCTTACATTTAAACCCATCTTACATATTAAACCCATCTTGCATTCATTTTTGCATAATGTGAGAGAAAGGAATTCAATTTTATTCTTCTAAATATGACTAGACAGTTATTACAACATCATTTATTAACTATGGAGTTCCTTCACTGTGACTTATTTTTGCCAATTTGTCAAAGATCAGATGGTTTTATGTATGCAGGTTTATTTCTGGGTTGTCTCTTTTTTTACACTAGTCTATTTGTCTGTGTTTTGTGCAAGTATCATGCTGTTTTCATTACCGTAGTCTTATAGTATAGTTTGAAGTCAGGCAACGTGATACTTCCAGGTTTGTTCTTTTTATTAAAATTGCTTGGGCTATTCATCCTTTTTATCTGTTTCCAAGTGAATTTTAGAATAGATTGTACTAGTCTTATGAAATAAACATTGGTGTTTTGATGGGAATGGAACTGAATTTGTAAATTGTTTTGGGCAGTATGATCATTTTAAATATACTGGTTCTTCAAGTCCATGAGCATGGAATATTTTTTTATTTGTCCATGTCATCTATAATTTCAGTGTTTTGTCATCTCCTTATAGTGGTCTTTCACAGCCTTGGTTAGATGGATTCCTGGGTATTGTGTTTTTGGGGAGCTACTGTAAATGAGATTGTATTATTGACTTTGTTCTCAACTGGAACATTATTGATGCATAGAAATGCTACTGAGTTTTGTTTACAAAAATTTTACTGAATTCATTTATCTGCTCCAGGAACCTTTTGGTATAGTCCTTAAGGTTTTCTAGGTATAGAATAAAATTATTGGCAATGAGAGTTGCTTTGACTTCTTCGTTTTCTATTAGAATGCCTTTTTTTCTTTTCTTTATTTTATTATAGTTTAAGTTCTGTGGCACATGTACAGAACTTGCAGGATTTTTACGTAGCTATATATATGCCATGGTGGCTTACTGCATCTATTGCCCCATCACCCATGAGGTATTTCTCCTAATTTTATCCCTCCCCAGCCTCTCCACCCACTGCTGTCACTCCCCTAGCACTCCACCGCCTGCCAAGAGGCCCCAGTATGTGATATCCCCTCACTGTGTCCATGTGTTCTCATTGTTCAACACCCACTTATGAGTGAGACCATGCAGTGTTTGGTTTGCTGTTCTTAGGTGAGTTTGCTGAGAATGATGGTTTCCAGATTCATCCCTGACCTGCAAAGGACATGAACTCATTATTTTTATGGCTGCATAGTATTCCATGGTGTATATGTGCCACATTTCCTTTATCCAGCCTAAACTTTATGGGCATTTTGGTTGATTCCAAGTCTTAACTATTGTAAATAGTGCCACAATGAACATACATGTGCATGTGTCTTTATAATAGAATGATTTATAATTATTTGGGTATATACCCAATAATGGGATTGATAGGTCAAATGGTATTTCTAGTTCTGTATCCTTAAGGAATCACCACACTCTCTTCCACAATGGTTGCACTAAGTTACACTACCACCAATAGTGTAGAAACATTCCTATTTCTCCACATCCTCTCCAGTATCTATTATCTACTGATTTTTTAATGACTGCCATTCTAACTGGCATGAGATGGTATCTCAACGTGGTTTTGATTTGCATTTCTCTAATGTCCAGTGATTAGTGTGTTTTCATATGTGTGTTGGCTGCATAAATGTCTTCTTTTGAAAAGCGCCTGTTCAGATCCTTCATCCACTTTTTGATGGGTTGTTTTTTCCTTGTAAATTTGTTTTTGTGAAAATGGCTATGCTGCCCAAAGTAAGTTATAGATTCAATGCTATCTGCATCAAGCTACCATTGACCTTCTTCACAGAAGTAAAAAGAACCACCTTAAACTTCATATGGAACCAACAAAAAGCCTGCATAGTGAAGACAATCCTAAGCAAAAAGAACAAAGTTGGAGGCATCATGCTACCTGACTTCAAACTATATTATAAGGCTACAGTAATCAAAATAGTATGGTACTGGTACCAAAACAGGGATATAGACCAATGGGACAGAACAGAGCCCTCAGAAGTAACACCACACACCTACAACTGTCTGATTTTTGACAAGCCTGACAAAAATGAGCAATGGAGAAAGGATTCCCTGTTTAATAAATGATGTTGGGAAAACTGGCTAACCATGTGCAGAAAGCTGAAACTTGACCCATTCCTTACACACTTTACAAAAATTAGCTCCAGATGGATTAAAAATTTAAACATAAAACCTAACACCATAAAAACTCTAGAAGAATACATAGGCAGTAGCATTCAGGACATAGGCATAGGCAAGAACTTTATGACTAAAACACCCAAAGCAATGGCAACAAAAGCCAAAGTAGACAAATGGGATCTAATTAAACTTCAGAGCGTCTGCACAGCAAAAGAAACAATCAGAGTGAACTGGGAACCAACAGGATGGGAAAAAATTTTTGCAAGCTACCCATCTGACAAAGGGCTAATATCCAGAATTTCCTTTTCTTTTTTATAATTGCCCCAGCTAGGACTTCCAGAATTGTGTTGAATAGGAATGGTAAGACAGTAAAAATGGGCATTCTAGTTCCAGTTCTTAAGGGTAATGCTTCTAGTTTTTGTCTGCTCAGCTAATGTTGGCTGCGGGTTTGTCACGGATGGCTATCTTTACTTTGAGCTGTGTTCCTTCAATGCCCAATCTGTTGATGGTTTTTGTTATGCACGGATTTTGGATTTTAGAGAATGCTTTTCTATGTCTCTTGAGATAATCATATGGCTTTAGCTTTTTATTCTGCTATCTGTTGAATCACATTTATTGACTTTGATAGGATGAATCAGCCTTGCATCCTAGAAATAAAGCCTAATTGAATATGTCTATTTTCACTAATTTAAAAGGATTTTTTGATTTCTGTCTTAATTTTATTGTTCACCCAAAGGTTATTCAAAAGCAAGTTATTAAATTCCATGTTTTGTATA
>CM052661.1:101848070-101884813 GCA_028533165.1 Leontopithecus rosalia
TTTAGCTTTTTATTCTGCTATCTGTTGAATCACATTTATTGACTTTGATAGGATGAATCAGCCTTGCATCCTAGAAATAAAGCCTAATTGAATATGTCTATTTTCACTAATTTAAAAGGATTTTTTGATTTCTGTCTTAATTTTATTGTTCACCCAAAGGTTATTCAAAAGCAAGTTATTAAATTCCATGTTTTGTATATTTTTGAGATATCTTGACATTGATTTTTATTTTTATTACACTTGGTATGATTTCAATGTTTTTTAAGTAATTGAGACTTCATTTATGGCCAAGCATGTGGCCAATCTTAGAATATGATCCATGTATGAATAAAAATATATATATTTTCTCTCTTGTTGGATGAAGTACTCTATAGATGTCTATTAAGTCCAATTGGTCACATGCCACATTTAAGTTCAGAATTTCTTTGTCTTCTGCCTGGATGATCAAATAGTGGGGTATTGAAGTCCCCCACTATTGTCATTCAGGGTCTAAGTACTTTTGTAAGTTAAGAAGAACTTGTTTTATGAATCTGGATCTTCTATGTTGGGTTTTATGTTTAGGACAGTTAAATCTTCTGGTTTAATTGAAGCTTTTATCATTATGTATTACCCTTGTTTGTCCTTTCTAATTCTTTCTGGTTTAGAAATTTGTTTCATCTGATATGGAAATAGTGATTACTGTTCTTTTTTGTTTTATATTTGCTTTGTAGATCATTCTTCACCTCTTTGCTTTGAGGCTATGTTTGTCATTACATGTGAAATGTGTCTCTTGAATACAGCAGATCATTTAGTCTTGTATTTTTACCCAGAGTGCCATTCTATGCCTTTTTAATATAAATTTTATTTTACCTTATAAAATATTTTTAAATATCTTATTTCAATAGTTTTTGAGGTACAGATGGATTTGGTTTGAAGGGTAAGTTATTTGGTGGTAAAATCTGAGATTTTTAGTGCACTTTTCACCCAAGCAGTGTACATTGTACCCAATATACAGTCTTTTATCCTTCCACCACCTTCCAACCTCCCCCCACTCTTAGTCCCCAGTGTTCACCAACCCTTTGTTTCCTCTCTATGACAGCAGTACATGTGAGCTTCTTGTAGTCCACCATCTTGACCCAATTAGTATTTTTTAAAAAATAGTATGAGGAAAGGAAGTCTTTATTTGTCCAAACTGGCTGTAATGCAGGAATTCAAAGAGAAAGAAACTTTCACTGATATCTTTAATAATGTCCATAGAAGTTACACAAACATAAATTATAAAAGAAATCATAGAATCTACATGTAAAGCATAATTCAGCAAATGGGACAACAGATGAAAAGCAAGTAACTATATTTAATACAAATGACTAAAGATAATTTAAAAATCCCAAACTGATTTGCTGTTTTCAAATTGTAAAATGTGAAAAAAATAAGAGTTCTAGAAAATAAAATTTAAAAATTAGAATTATACTGGGGTATTGAACAGATATTTAGACACAGACAAGGAGATGAACACTAAGGCAGAATAAAAATGTTAAAATTACTTACTTTGCAGCACAGAGAAATGAACAACTAAGAAATATAAGATGAATGTTAAGAACAAGAGAAGAGAGAATTTAAAGTTAGAGTACATGTTCACCTAGTTGAAGTTGCAAGGAAAAAACACATAATAATCATGGTTAAATAAATTAAATAATGTACATATGTCAGTTCAGCACAAATGAACTATAGAGTCAATGAAATATCAATCATAGTCCAATAGGTCTCTTTTACCAGAGAAGTTTATAAGACCTTTTTCCTGAAATTTCTTTGATAAAACAAAAGTCTAAGAAGAGTTATGAAAATTCTGAAAACGAAAAAAATCCTAGTCAGTTGGACTTTAGCCTCTTAAGTATCAGACTTTTAGTACACCAATATTAATTATTTAGAATAATTAAATTGTATGTATGTGTGTTTTTGTGTGCAGTCAAATATATCAATAACACAGAACAGAACACCCAGACATATATGGGAAAGTAATGTAGAATATAGAATGAAGTACAGAGTAGTGGGTGAGAAGATAGACTATTTAATAAATGGCAGTGGCACAACTGCATAATTACAAGTTAAAAGGAAGTAAATAAATTTTTTCTGTGCTTTATATCATGGCCAAAAATCAATTACAGAAAGATTAAAGGCATCAATGTAAAAAGAAAAACTTTAAATAATTATATATATATACATATATATATATATATATATATATATATCTTCAGAATATGGAGGATTTATTTTTAAAATATATACAAATATGTCCCATAAAGAAAAGATGTATAAATTAGACTACTTGGAAATTTAGAACCTTCATTTATCATATATAAAATACGATTTTAAAATCACTAGACTTTCAAAAATTAATGTCAGACATTACCACATATTCCTAAGAATGTAGACAAACAGAAATAATCACAACCTTCTCTAATGAATATAAACAATATAAATATTTAAATCTTTGTATTATCTAAAAAAGTGGAAGATCTTTGCACTCTATGAACCAATAATTGGATACATAAAAATATGCCCTACAGAAACAAGTTAATGCACCCTTCAACCTGTGCACATTTAAAAAGAAAAAAGACAAACTGTCAGGAAATCAAAATGTCATTGACAAGAAAATACATAATTGCACAGTAATATACTTATAAACTGGAGCAATACACAACAATGAAAATCATTTGCACCAATAAAATCACATAATGTTAAAAAAGAAATATTCAGTGAAAAGACAAGTTGCAGAAAAATACATACAACAGAACAATTTCAGTTATGTATTCTAAATACATATATATATACATACAATATGTATAGCATTATGAAAATTAAAATAGAAGAAGGATATGTTTAGTATAAGATTTAGCTTGCTAGTTGTTCTGGAAGTTTATAGGTGTCCTATAGAATGCTCAGCATTCCCTATCTGAAATTAAGGCATGGGTCCTAAGTAAGCACTTTTAATTACTCTTCAAATTATAAACAGTATTACATTAGTTATATTTATGTCCTATGTCTAGAAATGAAAGGTGGGGAGAGAAGGAGAGAGAAATACATTCCTATCAGAAAGAATAACTTTAGATGAGTTTTTTTGATAATGCTGACAGAGCACATGAGAATAAATGAGTATCAGGCCAGAATCTACAAAACAAGGAAAAGATGATACAAGATGAGGGTTGAGATGTAGGAAGGGAACAGAAAATGTGCAATGTGGTGGCTGTGATGCACATTTTTATATCTACCAGTCCCCATAAAAAGGAGGCAAAAATTTTGAGAGAAATGTCTGACCAAAAGTTCAGGAAAGGAAGATTAGAAAATGAAAATGAGATATCTAGTTACGCCAGAAATCACAGAAGTGATCACGATAAAGGATATATCTTAAAAGAGAAGACCTCTGATCTGGATGAGAAGAGTAGCTTGTGGCAAACTCAAGGTCCTAATAAGAACAAGAAGAAAGCCAAGTAAAACACATACAAAAAAAAAATGGATCTGTACAAATGCATCAGAGAGCAGCTGAAGTAAAGAAGAACAAGAACAACTGAGAACACAGATATGAAAGAGATCTGGCCAATGGCACCTTAGCAAACTGATCAAACTAAGCATCATTAATAGTGGAACATCAGATGATATAGCCCCCAACAGTATGCAATGGATCGTACACAGAATGACTCCTAAGATCCCCAATTATTTAACAGAAATGCAGTCAAGCTTCCAGATATTTTTCCTGTTTGTAGGAAATGCAGTGATAGGGAATTCAATGAAACATGTGGAATCAGACAAATTCAGAGTAGAAAATAGTCTATAAGAAAATTCACTCTTTATGGGTCTTCAAAAACTCAATGTCATGAACAAGAGCCTCTTCTAGTCTAAAAGAGATTAAACAGACATAACAATCAATTGCAAACTTTGAAGTGGATTGAATGCTGCTCTGGATTTTAAAAATATATAGAATAACATAGACTCCCGTAACAGTTGGGTAAATATGTATGTGTACCATATGACATTAAAATTATTTAGAGTTTTTTAAGATTGATAAATGCACTGCTATTGATCGTTATGCTTTAAGTAATTAAACATCCAAGGCCATACATTGTGCTGTAAAAAGTAGTGATTAAATAGGAAAAAAGGGAAGATCTTTGTTAAGAAAACTACTAGCTAATAAATATAGAATGGATGTTAAAAAGGGATCCTGCATTTTCCAACTCTGTGTGTAATATAAACAATTGCTTCAGGCAGCTATATTGTTAAAGGATGATAATTGTCCTCATTCTTCCCAAGATGAATGCTGATGTGAAGCAGGTATACTTTCAAATTATACATTGTGTATGTATGTAGGGGGAGAGAGAGAGAAGGAGAAAGTGGGAGGTGAGAGGTGTGGTAAGAAAGAGAGGAGAGGAGAGAGAGGACAAATACGTCCTGTCCACTGTTTGGCAATTTTGTCTGGCTGGTATTTTTCTTTCAACATTTGTTTAGATTTCAAATTTTTCTCTGTTTGGGAAATTGAGACTGTGGGAGTATATGATACTTGTTAAAATTAAAACACACACACCTACACACACCCATCAATGTTGAAAAATGATGTTACAACTAGGCTGACTAGGACTAAGGGATGATGCCATGTATTAATTAACATTCAGCATAGCATTTCAGGACCCGGGAAAAATGGGCAAATTTGATAGATAGAAGACAGAGATAGATAGATGACAGATTCATAGATAGATAGATGTAATGATATGTTATTTTAAATAAATGCACAGCCCATTAAAAACTTAAAGAAAGAATTTTCTAACTATTTAAGCATTTTATACATTATACTAAGTATTTTGATTTTAACAATTATGCCAAAAGAGTATGCATATTGTGAAGCTAAGATGTTAATAAAATATGAATTGATTTAATAGTCTTAATGAAAACAAAATATATCATAATAGTTTAAGCTGTGATGGAAAGTATTTCACAAAGAACATCCTTCCACAAACATAGTAACCTTAGCCCTAAACTAAGAAGTGATAGGTTGTGAAGGACAAGGTAATTTTTTTTTTAAATTTGTTGAGCTAATAAATGACTTGATAGTTTTTCCCAGTGAAGTATGTTGGTTAGGTAGCTTATTTTTACAATTTCAGAAGTGTATAGAATCACTGAATAGCTTGAGGAGCATTAATAAAATGTAGTGACAACAGCTTTTAATGCTGGAATCACTCTTACAGCAGGTCTGACTGCTACCCAGTGAGTAATCAAGAGATGCCAAGAAAATGGTGCTGAACTGAGCTGAAAGGAGGGTGTCTTTCTTGTCCTTTGGGTGCTCACAGAGACGATGAAGTGGACATCCAGTGGTGGTTTGAAATGCAACAGGCAAGTCCAGCAAATGTAAGTGATATTTTAGGAAGAGCTTAAGTAAATTGTGATTCTTTTTAGAGACATAAATCAGTTCACATACATTCAAAACCTATTTCCTGCACAGTGTACGTAGGCAGAACACAATTAGGCATTTTCTCCAACTCCTGAATCTAACCGCCCCGTTTCCTCCTCTTCTTCATGTCCTATGTAAGATAACCGTTGGAAACATTTTAACTTCCGTGGGTACTTCTTATTTATCTCATCTTGAAAATTAATGTGATAAAATATTTGAGGCAGGGCACAGTGGCTCATGCCTGTAATTGCAGAACATCGGAGGCCAAGGCAGATGGATTACTTGAGGTCAGAAGTTCAAGGATAGCCTGGCCAACATTGTAAAACCCCATATCTACTAAAAATATTAATACAAATATTAGCTGGGCATGAGGCATGCCTGTAATTACAGCTACTTGGAAGGTTGAGACATGAGAATCACTTGCACCCGAGCAGTGGAGGCTGCAGTGAGACAAGACTGTGTCACTATACTCCAGCCTGGAGTATCGGACAAAAAAAAATGAGATGCATATTTGAAATTTTACTTTGTAAAACATATCTTGAAGAAATCAAAAGTAAATTTTACAATTTCTGTTACTTTTATCAATTCAAAAAGATTAAATATTTAATTTTATGACAAAATTTTTTCATAAGTATACATTTTATTACATAAATTATTATATTTTTGTCAGTTACATCAAGTAACCATTTTATTACAGTACATCAATATAGATTTGCTGACATTTATTTTGATAGAATGAAATTAATGGGGGCAATAAAATTATTGATCCAGATTTCAGTATCTTTCTTTACCAAGTCTTTCATCTTTGACCCAAAGAAATGTAGCAGCAGGATTAAAACTCAATTACCTCTCTACCCTAGCAGGAAGAGGGTAGGTAGGAGCTGTCATCTTGTGAAAACTGGGCCCAGCTATTGTTTTTTAATTTAACTTACACATTCTCAGAAGGAACCAGATCATTATTAGTCAAGAGCTGTAGTTTTCTTGAATGACAAAATTACAGTTATTTTGGTGCTTTTATCAATATAGGTGAGAATTATAGTTATTTTGTCTTATAGAAGAAAAATATTAGTTATTATAATGCTATGGAAATTACTTTCATGACAAAATTTTAAAAAGAGGGTAAACATCTAATTGTTGCAATTCATAGAAAAAGTCCTTATTTTAAATGTCATTGAAAATATTGATATTTAAAATGACATTAAAATAATATTTAAAATAGTGCTTGAAGAGCAACATAATGTAATATAAATAATTGTATACTATTTTTCAGGAAGCTGATATTCTGGATTCAGCCCAGACATTAAATTACTCTTTGAATTGGCCAAAATTTTAAATGTTTGTTGCTGTTTCCTTGATTTAGTTTGGCTGTGTACCCACCCAAATCTTATCTTGAATTGCAGTTCCCATAATCCCTACATGGTTTGGAGAAACCCAGTGGGAGGTAATTGAATCACGGGAGTGGCCTTTCTCATGCTGTTCTCATGATAGTGAATAAGTCTTACAAAATGCAGTGGTTTTATAAAGGGCAGTTCCTCCATCCATTCATACTTGCCTCCTGTCATGTAAGATGTGACTTTGCTCCTACTGTGCCTTTCACCATGACTGTGAGGCCTCTCCAGCCACGTGGAACTGTGAGTTCATTAAACACTTTTTATTTATAAATTTCCCGGTCTCAGATATTTTTTTATAGCAGTATGAAAATGGACTAATACAGGAAAATGGTACGGGTAGAGTGGGGTGCCACTATTAAGATAATTGAAAATGTGGATGTGACTTTGGAACTGGATAACAGGCAGAGGTTGGAACAATTTAGAGGGCTCAGAAGAATACAGGAAAATGTGGGAAAGTTTTAAACTTCCCTAGAGACTTGTTGAATGGCTGTGACCAAAATACTAATAGTGATATGGATAATAAGGTGCAGGCGTAGGTGGTCTCAGATGGTGATGAGAAACTCGTTGGGAACTAGAGTAATGGTCACTCTTGCTATGCAACGAGACTGGTGGCATTTTTCCTCTGACCTAGAGATCTGTGAAACTTTGAACTGGAGAGAGATAAATTAGTGCATATGGAGGAAGAAATTTCTAAGCAGCAAAGTATTCAAGAGAAAGCAGAGAATAAAAGTTTGGAAAATTTGCAGCATAGAATGTCATAGAAAAGAAAAATTCATTTTCTGTGATGAAATTCAAGCCTGCTGCAGAAATTTGCGTAAGAAACAGGGAGTCAAATGTTAACCATCAAGACAATGGTGAAAATATCTCCAGGGCATGTCAGACTTTCATGGAAGCCCCTCCCATCACAGACTCAGAGTTTCAGTAAGGAGAAAATGGTTTCCTGAACTAGGGCCAGGGCCCCCCAGCTAGTTCAGCATGCCGCCTTGGAAATGCATCTTAACTGCTCCAGCCATGGTGAAAAGAAAAGAGGTTAAGGTACTGCTAAGGTCATTGCTTTAGAGGGTACAAGACCCCAGCCTTGGCAGCTTTCATGTGGTGTTGAGCCTGGGGGTGCACAGAAATCAAGAACTGAGGTTTGGGAACCTCTGCCTAGATTTTACAGGATGTATGGAAACACCTGGATGTCCAAGCAGAAGTTTGCTGCAAGGGTGGGGCCCTCATGGAGAACCTCTGCTACGGTAGTGCACAAGGGAAATATGGAGTGCGAGCCCCCACTCAGAGTCCCAGTTGGTGCACTGCCTAGAGGAGGTGTGAGAAGAGGACCACCATCTTCCAGACCCCAGAATGGTAGATCCACCAGCAACTTGCATCATGCACATAGAAAAGGTGTGGGCACTCAACAGCATTACATGAAACCAGCTGACAGGGAGGCTGTATCCTGCAAGGTCACAAAGGCATAGCTGCCCAAGGCTTTGGGAGCCCACTTCTTGCATCAGCATGCACTAAATATAAGACATGGAGTCAAAGGAGATAATTTTGGAACTTTAAGGTTTAATGACTGCCCTATTAAATGTCAGACTTTCATGGGGTCTGTAGCCCCTTTGTTTTGGCCAATTTATTCCATTTTGAAGGGGAGTATTTACATAGTTCCTGCACCCCATTATATCTAGGAAGGAATCTAGTCATTATATCATGACTAACTTGCTTTTGATGTTGCAGGTTCATAGGCTGAAGGGACTTGACTTGCCTCAGATGAGACTTTGGACTATGGAATTTTGAGATTTTACTGAAATGGTTTAAGACTTTGGAGGACTGTTGGGAAGTCATGATTAGTTTTGAAATGTGAGTACATGAGATTTTTGAGGGGTCGGGGGCAGAATGATATGGTTTGTGTGTGTTCTTACCCAAATCTCATCTTGAGTTGTGCTTTCCATATTCCCCATATGTGGTGGGAAGGACCTAGTGCAAGTTAATTGAATCATGAGGGCATGGTTTCCTGTTTTGTTCTCATGATAATGAATAAGTCTCATAGGATCTGATAGTTTTATAAAGAGCAATTTCCCTGCACAGGCACCCTTGCCTGCCTTCACGTAGGACATGCCTTTGCTGCTCCTCCTTCACCTTCCACTATGATTTTGAGGCCCCCCAGCCATGTAGAACGATGAGTTCATTAAACCTCTTTTTCTATATAAATTACTTAGTCTCAGGTATTTCTTCATATCAGTATGAAAATGGACTTATATATTTCTTATCCATATGTGATATGCATTTTCTCAGCATTGAATCAAGTCTGTCGTTGCATGGATTGTTACAGGTTTCTTGCAAATTTTGTGGAGTCCTTGCTTTTCTCTGACCTCATGTTTTGAAATCCTTTGGATTGTTTCCCCTAAACAAAATCCTGAATTTATAACCATGTCTTCCTTGTGTTTATCAGGAAATTCAAACCACTGAGCATTTTGTACAGTAGCAACTTCTGTGACAATAGGAGGGCTTATCCCATAGGAACTAACACATTACTCCTTTCCTTTCTATCCTGCCCACATCTTGTTTGCTCTCTGTTCTCAAACATTGCTCCCTGGTGTGTGATTCTCCACACCAGTCAGAGGCCCCGGAGAAACACAACCCAGATGCAGAAACACAGCCCTGACACAGAACTTGACAGCTCCTCTCAAGGGAAGTCATGCTGACAGGCCAGCGCAGCATGCTTAGCCCAGCTTGGCATCTTGTATTGCATTCTTCCTACATTAAAAATATAGTAATAATTCCTACAAATGGATATACCTAAAAAATGAACTTTAAGAAAGGCTTTACAAATCCATAACATTACACTTATTTTGCTCTTCTGATTTCATTTTGTCATATGTGAAGAATAAGTTTAGTGTCATTATTTTGAAGTGGTCCAGAACATAGAATCTAGAGCTGGGCTATTTGGGTGTGCATCACAGCTCTGACACTTACTAAATCCATGGGTTGGACAAGGTCCTGTCTGTGGCTTAAGTTTCTCTTCTATGAAATGTGGATAATGGAATAATACCTCATCAGGCTCCTGGAAAGATTGTTGGTCACTGCATCCAAAGCATCCAGAGGAGTATATGGAACATATCAAACATTATATAACTGCCAACTTACGAAGCTTGACAGGGTCATAAACTGACCCTCAGATAGATTAAACTCAGTGGTTAGTGACAATGTGATTGTCATATTCCTTAATATGTGGTTACAATGCATAGCCTCTAGGGGCTGTGCGTGGTTTTGTGCATGGTAAAGTTTTTGCTTTTATTTTTCTTTCCAATAGATATATCTTGAAATTTTAAAAAGACTGTCTTCCATTTGTTTTTATTCCCCAGAATCTAGAATCATTTTATTCAAAGAAATCACTGAAGATGGTGAGTGAATGAGACTATATCTATATCTGTCATTTCTATAATTTTACTTCCTCTGACTTCTCATTTACATCTGAAATCCAGACTTCTGTAAAATCTAGGTTTTCATATCCAACCATCTACTTGAAATTTCCAATTAGCTATTTCAAAGACAATTTCAATTCAACCTTTGCCTCATGGAACTAATGGTCTATTCTCTACATAATTTCCCTAGTTCCAACTTTCTTATTTCAGTGGACTGTAACATTATCAATGTACTTTTCAAAGAAAAGAAGAAAATATTCTATGATATTTTCCTTTTCTATTCTCCAAATTATAGTCTAGTACCAAGTTTCATTGTTGTTATTGTTTTCTGACAATAATCTTACTATGAAATTCTTATGGAAGTTTTGGGTGAGAGAGATTACAAAATAGTAATGAGCCGAGATTTGAATAGTTAAATATAACAACTATATTTGTATGTATGTTTAGTACTGCATAAAAATTGCTATGTTGCTGTGAAATTTGTTTTCACAAAATATCATGCAATCTGCTTCCCATACAGTATTCAATACTAAGGATATTTTTCTTTATATTATACAAGTAAATGACATTTATTATAAAATTGCAATGAATGTCATACAGTATATTATAAAGAATAAGATTATAACTATTTTTCCAAATGTAATAATTATTAAAATCCAGAAATATCCAATTTAATAAATAAAGATATACATACATATTTATAACTTTCTAAATATGTTTACTTATAAATAAAATTGTTATCTAGAGTGGCTAAAGTTTAGAGGTCTGAAACACACACGTGTGCACACATGCATATGCAACCACACACACACCCTTCATGATAATGTAGCATGATTGTAATAAAGACGTAAAGTTATTTAAATGCAGGTGCCAATGCTTTATATGAAATATGTGAAGTGTTGGGATTTTATTCTGTTTTAAAAGAATGATTATGTATTTTTACCCTGGTGCCACATCTCCTTGTCCGTTTATTTTTACTACCAACATAATTATGCAGCCTTTTACATGCTTTCCTAGTCAGCCCTGTATAAGTCAAAACTATTTACCCCTAACAAGATTAGAGGTAAAAATCTAGAAGTGAAACAAAAAAATCATTATTAGGGTAAATACCTAGAATTGAAATAACAAAATAAAAGGGTATTTAAAGATTAGATGTACAAGATATTAATGTTAATTATAGTCACAGATCTATCAAAGACCATGTCTTACATTTGTACTCATTATCTGCTCTCTTTCATGTTCATAGAACCTTCCCTAGTAATTCTCTGTGCCTATACCTGTCATCAATAAGCTTTTCGTACAAACGCTATACCTAAGTTTTATGGGGAATTCTAAATGGGATATAGTACCCAGTAGATTTTTTCACCAATGAAGAGTATTTGTTTACTTAATTGCTAAGGGAAAGTACTGTGTATTTGTTATGTGTCAATCATTCATATATATAAATATATATACACATATATATACACACACACACATATATATACACGTGTGTGTGTGTGTGTGTGTGTGTGTGTGTGTTTGTGTGGTCTGTATGGAACGCTCCATGTAGACTTACCTGTGCGTGGTGGAAAACCTGCAGATAAATAAAGCAGAGTCATGAAAGTCAGAACCGCTTGTTCATAGAACTGCCTTGCGCTTTCAAGACCTGCTTAAGCCTATCTCCTAGCTAATACTTGTACTTGACGTTGGATTTCTATGTTTCCATTCAATTCTGTGTCATGGAAAGTGTTGGATAACCCTTAGTTCATATACGGCATTGCAGGTTGCACAGTCTCTTGGTACTCCTTATTTTCTACCAGAACACAAGCCTGATATATAGATGATTCTTTAAGATAAGCTTGAACCACCCAGCAATATTTTGATGCAATATGATAGCCATTTAGGATAGCCTTAGAGGACAATGGGCATATTAGTCAAGATTCTCTAAGGGGGCAGAGGTAAGAGGATAGATGAATATACGAAGGAGAGTTTCTTAGAAGAATTGACTCATGCTATCACAAGGTGAAGTCTCACAATAGGTGGTCTGCAAGTTGAGGAGCCAGGAAGCCAGTCAATCCCAAAGCCGCAAAGGTAGGGAAGCCAATAGTGTAGCCTTCAGTCTGTGGACAAAGGCAAATCACTGCTGTAAGTCCAAGAATCCAAAATCTGAAAAACTTGGAGTCTGTTGTTCAAGGTCAGGAAGCATCCAGCACAGGAGAAAGATGGAGGCCAGAAGACTCGGCAAGTCCAGTCTTTCCATGTGCTTCTGGCTGCTTTTATTCTCGTGGTGCGAGCAGCTGATTAGATTGTTCCCACCCAGATTGAGGGTGGGTGTCCCTCTTCCAGTCCACTGACTCAAATGGTAGTTTCCTTTGGCAACACCCTCACAAACACACCCGGGAACAATAGTTTGCATCATCCAATTCAATCAAGTGGACATTTAATATTAACATCTCAATTGGTAAGTTGACAAGTTGGCAAAGCTTCAAGTTTTGTATCTTTCTTCAAATTTAGTGTGTAAAGAGACACCACCTTCCATTGTTAGAGGCCCTTACTGGAATGCTAAAAAACGAATAAATTTCAGACAGTCATTGGTTTTTATATCCTCTAAACAGTTATTTTATGTATGTATCCTTTGCCTTAACAGTATCAGAAGGTCGTTCTAAGACTAAAATTTTTACGGCAGCTTTTAAGTGGTGACCATTTAAGTTCCTCCTTCAATAAACAACTATCTGTGGAACATAAATAACTTTCTAGTATGAAATCATAGTATTTTAGTGTTTGGCCTTTTAGTAACTAAATCTAAATGCCATATGATGCTGAATTTTTTCTATTATTTATAGTTTTCTCATGAACATTACATATTGGCTTTCCATTGACTGATAAATGAATAAATTATAAATGAATAAAGTATGAATAAGGCATTTCCTCATTATTAATCATACTAAAAATAGTGGAAGACATTGTAGATGTTGTTTTGGGTAGGAGCCAGATCGCAAACACTGGCCCCTAAGACCTAGCTTCTTAAATATTTCATATTGCCAAAGACATCTTTTGGAAATTGAATTTATACCCATCTAGCCTTCAGATAGTTTATTGTCAGAAATGAAGTGTAAATTTTTTTAAACTTGCTATTTTAGCAGAAAATCAATTATTACAGAGGATGTAAGTTATATAGTAGATGCAAATAAATGAATACACACATATCTAGATTTGTATCTCAAAAAAGAAACATAGGAAAATGAGAAATTTGCACTGGAATCTGATGATAGACAAAAAAATATAGTAAAGAATCTATGTAAAGACTAAAGCTATTTTCTGTTTTCAAGGTGCCTGATATTAAACCTCTGTATAGAGTCATAGTTTGTTAGTAAAAGGCAACCTATTATTTCACTTTAGCATGCATGCATGTATTATTTTAACCACACAGCAATGTGTTGATGCAATATGATAGCCCCGTTTAGGATAGCCTTGGAGGACAATGGGTGTATTAATCAAGATTCTCTAAAAGGACAGAGCTATGTTATCTTAAAGAAGGGAAGTTTTTCTCACAGTCAAACCCAAGATGTATATTTTATTCAAGGTCTTGTTATAGTCTCATCAGCAAACATCGTTTTCATGTTCCTGTCTAGGAAAGTGAAGCCCTCTGCATCTGACTTTCTCCACGTCTCAGAGGCGATTGGCAAACAACAATGTCTGAAACAAATTGAAGGAAGAATCCAACACTACAATAAGACGAGGAAACACATGAAAGGCTTCAATGGGAAAAAGTGTCATTTGAGTTCAGGGAGATGAAGTTGGTCTATAGTCATTCCCTGTCTGATCATGCCCAGAGAAAGGAGAGAGGACTTCCAAAATGAAAATATGTTGGGTGAATAAACACACTAAGCAACTCAGGCACACTGCCACACAATTCATGCACAGCCTTCCTCCATTAAGTGTCCCCACATAAAATAATGTAGTTATATGACATTATAGTTACTTTATTCAGCTCTCGATCTGAAATTACTTGATAATATATATTTATCTTAGTCGTAAAATTGGCTTCTTGGGATTTGAAAATCTCTAGCTAAAAATTGAATATAACTATTTCAAAAGTACCAAATGTGACATAATAGATAGAAATCAAAATAACTGCAAAGAAAACAGCCAGTTACAAAAGGCAAGCAGAGGAAATAACACATTATGTTGCCACAACTTGCTGGAAAGTGATAACAAAGATTTGATACCATAGTTTGAAACCAGGCAGTTTCTTTCCTAACCAATTTGCCTGTCCCTAGTTCTGCAATTTAAGAGATTATCTCCCTTGGTCCATTATCACTCATGTTCCCAACTGAAGGACAAATTGGGGTCCTTTTCTCCTTTTCTCCTTTAGGGAATACACTGTGTAAGAAATTCAACTCTTGTCATTCCAGGTTTCAAGGATTCCTGAATATCTCTTGAAAACTGAGCTGTCATCAATTTTGCTTCACAGAGCTGGGGGCTTTGTGATCAGACATCTCCTTTAAGCAAAGATCTCAAGGCAGGATTGGAAAACTGTAGCCCTTGGATCAAATCTACCCCACTGTCTGTTTTTATACTGTCTCCTGCCAACAGATTTTTTTACATTTAAATTGTTTTTAAAAATAAAAAGAAAATGATATGATATGAAAATCATATAATTTAAATTTCAGCCTCCAAAATTAAAGTTTTATTGGAACACATCCCCACTCATTCATGCATGCATTACCTATCACTGCTTCTCCACTCCAATGGCAGAGTTGAATTGGTTGTGACACAGACGTATGGCACGCGGTGCCTAAACTGCATGCTATCTGTCCCTTCACAGAAAGAGTTTGCCGACTCCTGATCTAAATACCAGAATGGGGCTGTCTGCCATTTAGCAACTGATTTCAGATTCTGTTTTGTATGCCTCGTCTGGGAAACTGTCTTCTAAAATAATGTTTGGCAATATAATAAAATATTTAAGCAGCTGAGCATTTCCTTCAGCCCTAGAAGACATCTCAGTGTATTTCTTTACACATTGGCTGGGAAGGGATATGAGAATGAAGTAGAGGCCAGACAAACCCTAGCTGTGTTGGTTCAAATTCTTTGTTTTCCTGTCTTCATACGTTTAGGCATCATTATGATTTTGGAGGATGAAGTGAGGCGAATAACTGTAATTATCTGTCAAGTGGCAAAGACTCTCCTTTAACCAAAACTTTAATCAGGTTTCTGTGAGTCTTCAGACTCAACCTTGGGCTTTTCTCTCTGTACTTGTAGAAACCAGATTGAGCAAGAATCCTTTTGATATGGTTTGGCTCTATGTCCCCACCCACATCTCATCTGGAATTGTAATCCCCACCTGTCAAGGGAGGGAGCTCGTAGGAGGCGGTTAGATCGTGGGGGCAGCTTCCCCATGCTGCTTTTTCGATAGTGAGGGAGTTCTCACAAGAACTGATGGTAATAAACGTATTTGATCCTTCCCTCTTTCTCTTTACCGCTCTACCCTGCCTCTGTGTAAGCCATGCCTTGCTTCCCCTTCACCTTCTGCCATGATTATAAATTTCCTGAGGCGTCCCTAGCCATGCAGAACTGTGAGCCAGTTAAAACTTTTATCTGCATTAATCACCCAGTCTCAGGTAGTGTCATCACAGCAGTGTGAGAACAGACTAATATACCTTCCAAGTTAGTTTAGTGAAAATCCCCCTCCCTTGGTATCCAACTACCCTGGATTTCTGATTACCCTATCCATCAAGTTGCTTTAGCCAGAAACCTCTTATCCATGACGGTCCCTCTTAGTAAGTGTTCATCCACTGACCCGAACCTGCTCCTTCATCATAAATCCCCACCTGCCGATCCTGTTGCAGTGGTCCTTATACCTAGCCCCATGGTTCTCCTTGAGGGAAGTAAGCTTAACCACCTTTAACAAGTATTTGAGTAAGTTTTTATTTAACACAACCAAAGCTTATCTTTATGTAATTCTCAGCCAGCCTAGATTTCACACCAGGCCAGAAGGCTTATTGCATCCTGGTTGTACTGCATTTTTCATGTCTTTACTTTCATATATGCCAACATAAACTGATCATACCTTCTTTACTGTAACACTTTATTGAATGTAACAAAAAGAATTCAGCATATTTTAATGTACTGACATATTTTTACTGTCTTCTAAAGCCTCAAACTCAGTAGATGAGAATATGAGTTCCAGGTTATTGTAGATGACAATTTAAACAGCTAGGTCTTTTGCTATTAAGAATTATAAACTTTCCAGTTTGGGATGGAGAAAAAAGTATCCCTTCTTCCCTGCTTTCATTCAGCCACTGAACATGGAGTTTTTGCTTTTCTTTTTCCCATGCAATTTATATTAAATCTGGATTCCTTGGACATCAAGTACGGCATCTGAACTCAAACTCAGGTAAGCCAAACTGTAATCTTTATTGACACATGTAATTAGAAAGTCCATAACTAGACTTGGCATTGACCTGTTCAGAATTCAAAGAATGTGATCAAAACTCTGTCACCTCTCCCTTCACCTCTCAGCTCTGTATTTTTCTACTTTGGTCCCATTATCTTGTGTGCTTTTCTCATGTGGTGAAAAACATGCCTGCTGGTGGGTTTAGGGTTCTATTGAATTATGAATTTTTAACTCAGAGAGAGCAGGTGGAGCTTGCTGGGGCAGCTCCTATACATACTCCTAAAATTCAATTCAACTTGTTCTGTTTGTGCTGCCTGCTGACTGAATATTCATGAGTTGGTCCAAAGGGGGAGAAAGATTCTGATTGTCCAAGGGGGTCATGTGTCTACCCTGAAATCAGGTGAGGATAGCATCTTCCCCCAAAGGAAATACATTTGCAAAGATGTTACAAACATCTTCTATGCTTTTCTGTGTGTAACTAGATATTTTAAAAGGCAATTTGCCAATATCTTTTAAATTTAAAATGAGCATCCAAATTAAGAATATTTACATCATGTTAAATGGGATGGGTTGAGATGGGGTAAGGGCTAAAATTATTTCTATGCCAAGTAGACCTAAAAAAATATGATCAATTGAAACTATTTACGAATGCAATATTTAAAACAATATAAATTTCCATCAGTAGGAATTGGCAAATTAATAAATTTAATTAAAAATGGGACACCCAAAATATGGATCCTAAGCAGCATGTTAAAATAAGTATTTCTATAATTAACATTAACTATAATCCCATGTAGTATAAAACAGTTAATATAGTATAATATAAATAGGATACTATATTTTATATATGTACAGGAAATTATGTGTTTAAGTTATATACATATATGTGAAAACAAAAATATTTGTAAAACATTTTAAATAAGAAGACATCATTCATTACTTCTAGAACTCTGTCTTGGAATGTTTGCTCCAGACTTATCTCTGAAGCTTAAACTGTTACTACACAAATGTATTCATATATAAACTATGTGGTTAAAAAATATTTGTGTAGTAGGAACAGAAAACCAATTATTGCATGATCTCACTTAGAAGTGGAAGCTAATCACTGAGCACACATGGACACAAAGAAGGGAACAATAGACACCAGGGCCTACTTGAGGGTAAGAATATAAAACTACCCATCAGGTACTGTGCCTATTACCTGTATGATGACATAATCTGCACACCAAACTCCCATGACATGCAATTTAGCTATATAACAAACCTGCATATGCATTCCTGAACATGAAGCAAAAGTTTAAAACAATTTCAAAACAAATATTTGTTTAAAATTACAATGAATAATTCCACATTCATGATTTTATTTAAAAAAAAATCTGAAAAAACACCTTAAAAATTATTTGGAACTGAGATTAAGATAAAACACCTCATTGTAAGTTAAATATATATGAAAACAATAATTTCACCTATAATAATTATAAACAGAAAAGGTAGAAGATATTTTAGCATTAAGTTCCAATGTATAGTAGTAATGTAAAAGATGCCATATCTATGGGAAAAAATGAAACATATATATCTACATGGTAAAAATTGTAAAATGCTTCTTAGGAATCAAAAAGATCAAAAATTGAATAAATATTCATAACTTATTTGATGAAACATATGTTTCTCTCAAAGATAGAGTTCTTACAAATCAAGATGTAAAGACTCAAATCTATTTTATAAGTATGATTTTACTCCGAAAATAGTAAATAAGTGGTTTATAATGTGTAAAACCATGCACAAATACATAGACAAAAATAATAGCACACTATTTTTCACTGATTAAGCTTTCATAGATCAAAATTTTTATAACCAGTGGAGGAGGTACAAAAAAGCTGTGCACCGATACCCCATTGGTGTGAAATGTGAGAAACATATACAACTTCTCCAGAAGAAATGTGATAGTATCTAACATAATATCCATTACATATTCCCAATAAACTAGTTATTCAATTTCTAGCAATCTATGTTATGGATGCTATAGTGAATGTTCAGAAAATTATAAATGCAAGCTATTTTTGCAACATCAGCTGTAATAAAAACAATCAAGAAAAAATCTAGACATTGATTAACATAGCATTAGTACATAAACAAATTATGTACATCAATAAAATGGTATTTAATATAAAATCAGACTAGAAGTACAAGAAGGGACTAGAAGTCTAGTACAGACTAGAAGTACTAGAAGTATGTGTGCATGTGTGTCTGTGTGTGTGTGTATCTGCGTGTGTGTGTTTTGTGAATAAGAAATTCTGAAAGATGCCACAGAATTTGGTCTTTGCCAATGGGAGAACATTTGTCATTGTACAATTATATGCATTGTTTGGGAAACGTAATTCAAAAATGCTCAGACAAAATCATTTAGTTTGCACTCTGAGTTTATTCTGTAGCAATTTCCATTTCCATATCAAGATTCTTGTCAACTTTTAATGGTAGAATTTTAGGACCTCAGTTATTCCTTATCTATGAATTAGAATGGTCCCAATTATTTCCTAATGAGATTTCTACCAGGTTTGCAGATATATTCTTACATCCTAATTTCCATAATAAGTTATGACTCTTATGACTAATCTCATTATCATGTAGGAAAAAAATCAGATTGGGTACCCATTAAAAGTGTACATTTAGAGTCACGTAGACTTGCATTGAATTCTAACTTCTATTGACAGGGATATGGGATCCCTGTCAATTTTATATATATGAGAATAAACTTCTTCAATCATAAATTGGAAAAGTAGAATTTAACCTCATACAACTGTTGCAAATCATTCAATGTTACAATATATGTACAGCATTGATCATGGCACCAACATTTTTAGTTATTCAGTAAATGTCTGTTACTGTTATCATTATTCAGTGTAAATAACCCCTGTAATCTGCTGGAGATGTATTTCTAGACTCCCAGTGGATGCCTGAAACCACAGATAGTACATAATATTATATGCACTGTGTTTTTTTCCTGTATGTCTATGGCTATAATAAAGTTTTATTTGTAGATTGGACACAGAAAGAAAATAACAGTAATAAAATGGAATAATTATAACAAAAAATTGTAATAAAACTTAATGTGAATGTGCTCTCTCTCTCAAAATTTCTTATTGTGCAGTATTCACACTTCTTCCTGTTATCTGCCAGTTTGAAAACTGAGGGCTACTAATTGACCGACAGACAGCACACATAGTGTGACTCCATTGGATAAAGGGCTGATGCACCTCCCATGAGGGACAGACCAGGACAGTATGAGATTTCATCATACTGCTCAGAGTGGCATGCAACTTAACACATGCCAATTGTTTATTTCTGAATTTTTTTTTTACTATCTTCCACAGTTGAGCATGGGTAACTGAAAATATAGAAAAGTAAAATGGGAAATAAGGGGAAATTACTATATTATTTACATCTAATTTTGAACTCAGAAAGCTAAACCCCAAGGACTTGAAAGGTTGTAAACATCTCATGCTCATTGATGTCCATTGGCTTCAGAAACTCAGTTTGAACAGCAAGGATTATAAATGACTGCTTAAAATATCAGTATTTTATTTATTCCTTGACACATGTCACAGAGGTAACTTAGGAATCTCCACCAGAAATATAAAAGGAAATTAATAGAAAATTTTGCCACACCTGCTTTTACCAAAATATATTTTATATTTGCTTTCTATGTTGAAATAAATTTTATTTTACAAATGTTCTATGAACAAAAATGAAAATTTTAAAAGGCATGTTTTTAAAATTTCTTACTCAATAAAATTAAAGAAACAAAAGCATTGAGCAAATGTCCTAACAAAGATGCTTCATTTTATTAAACACTGTCTAATTTACGAGGGTCCTTAGAAATGATATTTTGTCTTACATGGGGAAGACATCAAGGCCTATGTTGAAGAATGCTGTGAAACCAGATGTTTCCAATCAAGAATAACTATGATCTCCTGAGTAATGGACACAGGGACTGTGCAATGGATGCCATTTCCTTCTCCATATTGGCTTCCAGGTAGGTGAAAGCCAACTTTGTGGCCCATGGCCCAGTCACAGCAAATGGGAAAGATTTTAAGAATTGATTTTTGTGTTAGTCTCATTTTGGGATCCATTTTATGAGTCCCCGACTTTATATTCCTTTTTTTCTTTTCCAACTACTTCTATTCTAGGACATCTTAATGCATTTTATGTATCTATTCTTTTAAGAAATATGTATTGATCTTCCACTAATGGGCTAAGACCTGGAATGGACACTTCACTCTGAGTAGAATGGATTACAAAGTACATGACCTTGCCAATAGGAAATTTATGTTCAATGTAGGCTTTCTTTAAAAAGGCAATCTACTAATTAATTACCTAATAAAAATTTATCTTGGTGGGCAAGGAGGGTTCACATCCAGTATAAGTATCCATTCCACAGTCTCCCCCATGATGGAAACAGTCTAACATAATCAGTGTGAAGACTAAAAGGGAATGGGGGCATATCAGACTCTTGGAGAATGGTCCCTTCCACTGGCAGACTGACACTGAGCGCTGGCAGTAGTTAGATCAGCTTTGGAAATGAGATGTCCATGTGATGACATGAATGCTTAACATTCAAGTCAAGCACTCTGTTAACTTTGTCTATAAGTGCACTATGAAAGCTAGATGAAGGTATATGCTAACTCTTGGCCATAGAACAGGTCTTGCCTATTTGATTATTATAAGCTTCATCTACAATAGAGTCTTTCTGTCGAGCTTTCTTATGGAACACAGATATTTTTATACTCCTGGGCTATGTACATCTCTCTAAGATTGGGAACTCCTTGGTCCCCATCTTAAAATCTGGGTCATTTCAAGGCCTTCTCCATCGACAAAAGTTATTAGCTGCTACCTATGAGCTATGCCTCACGTCAGGGAAAGTAGATATTCAGATGTGCTGCTTGAAGCTTTGCCCATTGGACTGACATTGTCCTTACTATCTGAGGTGGACACACCCTAAGGTTATCCCCAGGAGTCACACCCTTGTTTAAGCCCATCTGCTTGAGTGTGAGTAAAATGTGATTTTCTGTTAGCCCATAAAATACGGTGAAAATGGTAAGATGCCACTAACATGATACATTGTGTGATATGAGACTGTGTTTTAGCAGACTATAGTCTCCCCTGGACTTGAAGGAGTAGGACGATATGATGTGAACTTCCTATGGTCAGAGACTGTGGATTGTCTCTAGGTATTGAGGGTCTCAATACTACAACTGTAAGGAATTGAATTCTATTAACAACCCAAAGATCTCGGAATCAGGTTCTTCCCCATTCAAGCCCTTAGATAAGAATGAAAGCTTACTAACACTTTGATGGCAGCTCATATGGTTTGGCTGTCACAACTCACCATTCACTCAGAACTTGCCAAGCTACTTCTCATACATTCCACTTTCATTTGGAAGATGTTTATATAAATATGACTGGTTTTGTGGCTTACCAGGTTAGGTAGAACCCATGTTACAGTAGTCAGCACAGTTTGCTGGGTTGCACTGTGCCCCTGGCTCAGGAACATAGCTTCTACTGAGATGCATTAGTAAACCGTGACCTGTGCATTGCCTGGGATTCCTCCATCAGGGCTGACCTCACATATCATAGAGGTTTCTGATCAGCCACAGACACTTTGTTACCTCTGGACATGTTTGACCACAGGACCAAGGAACAGAGTTTCCTGCATTGTAACATTCATTTTTGCCAAGCCTTTTAAATCCAGTCATACACTCACTCACTGAATGCAGCATGGCTTCTTCTAAGACATTTTTCTCTATAAGTTTTTGAACTCAAATTGCTAACTCTTGATCACTGTGCATGTCATTTCTTCCTCCAGTTCATCTATAACACACCCAGCCTTTCTTATAGACCTTACCTTAATGTGAATTGGTTCATGAATAAATAACAGAAAGACTGAACTACTCAAGCTATGGTAAATAGATTATGTTGTAGCCAATGATATCTATTGAATAGCTTAAATTTAAACAATATTTTGACATAAAAGCAACCAGCACTATTCCTCACAAACTGCAAATGCAGATGTGCATTTTCCTACTCCACCACTCCCCAGTATAATTGACATAATGAAAGGGATAGTGTGAAGATAAATATACAATTGAACTAAAAAAAAGACAATAAAATTGATTTTAGTCATGGGAAATTGATGGGAAAACAGAACAAGAAAAGACTGTGCCCAAAACACAAAGGGACACTGATAAAGCACTATAGTTTGCATTAGAAAATTTTTAAAAATGTTCAGTATATTAGTGAGGCAGTTATTCATGTAATTAATAAAGAATCAAATTCAGAAGGGATGACTAGTCATATCCTATTCTTCTTAATTTTATGTCAAGAATATGAGATTTCTATTAGCAAATTCTCTCACTAGGATAAACTCCAAAGGTAGCAATCTGCAGAAAAGGAATGAACTATAATGAGATTATAGAATTCAGTTTACATTCAATATCAATGTATCCAACGTGAGACTAGTAAAGGAAAATACAATTCTTTCAAGGAGAGAAATACTCTAAATTTTTCACAGTTAGTCAGAATCTTCCATATTTGATAGTTCACAGGGAGTATCTTCCAAAACTATTACATTCCTACTCCACTTTTCCTGTTAAAACATGTAATTGATAAAAGTTAATTATATTTTCAAAATGGGAAATAAATGTTATAACACTTAACAACATAAAAATAATATTACCAGCAAATATCAGAAAAGAGAGAATGGAGGGCATTAAAATTCCACATTTAAGTTCTCCATTTTTCACAGTGGGGCATTCCTATCTAACTGCTGAATTGCCTGTAGACATAGAGTGTATATGTGTTGTTTAAAAATCTTAAGTGGTACCTTGAAAGATAAACTTAAAAACAAAAACTTAAGTAGTAGTATATTTCAAAAATCATCCTGGATATTGATGAAGAAAAAGACATTCACATTTAAAGAACAGCCCTTATTATTTTAACTCTTTAATTTAAAATCATTTTACATTTACAGAAAAGTTGCAAAATAATACAGAGTATCCACAAATGCCTGTCAGTGTACACTGTAGCACCTTTAGCAAAACCAGTATTTTAACTGTAGAATCACTTAGCAAAATGACAAACGCCATTCAGATTTCCCCAGTTTACCATGAATATCTTTTCCCTGCTCCAGGATCCATCCTGGACCCCACATTGCATTTAGTTGCTAGGCTTTTTTTAGCTGCTTCTGTGACAATTTTTGTCTTTCCTTATTTCTCAGGCCCTTGTTGCTTCTGAAGAGTACAGATCAGTGATTTTGTAGAATGCCTCTCAACTTGAATTTCCCTGACATTTTCTCATGACTTAAATTATATTTTTTCTTTTGACTATGCTTAGGTATTGTATAAAACATCTTGATGAAAATGAAAGTAATTTAAAGAGTAAGCTATTAAATATAATTTATTAAACAAATATACAGCATCTCTATGAGATGTTACCTTGGATAGGTTAACTTTACTTTTCAGAATGTCCTTTCTTGTGTTCTCCAGTCACAGTGAACTGCAAGAGAGGTTCCCGTGTAATATGTCGGGGGAGGGTCTGGGGGAGGAAGTTTCAGTGATTTTCAGCTCACAATCATTCATGATGATTTGTTGACCCACCACTTGGAGTGGGCCAGCAGCTGGGTGTGCAACTGTTCCAGCTTTCCCTAAACCCTCCTCCTGTAGGCAGCTTCTCTGGCTTGGTTGTTATATCTGTGATGAAGGGTAGTGGTGTCTGCAACAGCACCAATTTCAGAAGCAATTAGAATTGACATATTTCTGTCTGTCTTCATGGGTTCTACCTGAGCTTCGGAGTTTCAGCTTGTTCTTGTTGCCACCACCTTACATTTCTCCTCCTTTACCAACTGCTTGTGAGCTTTGGGCTTTGAGCTCCCGTATTATACTAAAGACAACAGCCTGACCGAGACGGCCCAACCAGTGTTCACAATGGTGTATAGGCAAATCTCCATGCAAAGTAAACAGGCAAACATACACACACACACACACACACACATGCACATATGTATATATACATACACACACCAGTATTCACAACAGTGTATAGGCAAATCTCCATGCAAAGTAAACAGGCAAACATACACACACACACACACACACATACACATATGTATATATACATACACACACCAGTATTCACAACGGTGTATAGGCAAATCTCCATACAAAGCAAACAAGAAAACATACAAACATACATACACACACACACACATGCACATATGTATATATACATACACACACACATACAAGTATGTGTGTGTGTATGTGTGCGCACGCACGTGCGTGTAGAGAGAGAGAACCCTGGATGATACAGAATTTGGTAGGAAGAGTACTTCCAGAGACAGAACAACTTAAAGAAGAGTTCTCTGAATTGGTTCTGCGTGTTCTGAAAATGTCTCTTTAGATTTAAAGGCACAAGTGACCCTGCTTCCAGGAGTAAGTTGGGGAGGTAGATACTAATGGCCTGCAGTAACAAGATTGTCACTCAATTTATGATCTTTAGGTCTCTGTTATCCAGTGACTATAGAAGCATGGTTCTGGGTGATAAAGTATCTGCTGCCTTAGGATAGTTTAGTAAAATTAAGGAGTATAATAGGGTTGGCTGATTGCTTCCAAATGAACTAAAGCTTGGAAAAAGAAAATAATGAGTTCAAGCCTTTAAATCTGTAATTCAAAGACTGCATAAGGAAACTGAAGGCTTCAATGACTACCCTGAAAGAAACCCATCTCTTCTGTAAGCTCTGGGCTGTTCTTAAAAACACAAAGTCTTATCCTGCAGATAGCTTAAATATCATATATCTGAATTCCCAACTTCACAGTCTCTTTTGTTAAAGTGAAAGCATTGAGTAAAAATAAATACAATTATGAACCTTGGGATATGGATGTATGGGCAGGTTCAAATGAAACTAGGGACCCTGAACCCCTGTATCTTGCTGATTCTTCTTTGTCCCTGAAAAAGTCCTTCTGCTCTTGCTGAGGAGGTTGGTCTTTTCTTACCTAAAGAACCTATAAAAATCTCTCCTGTACTGGCCTTCCAAGGCACCCTTGATCCTCTTCAGGACATATACTTATCACCTCTCCTTGCTTCTAGACATATAACTTGACTCAAGTCCCAACAGACCTGAAAGTATGAGGGACAAAACGTGACAGCTGACTAGGTTTAATATCCTCTGAAAGGACTGCACCATTTTGCCAACGTATACAGAAATCTAGGAAACATACATGAGCCTAGAATTGAAAGGTATGATGTCAAGGTGGGAGAAATATAAGTCTGATCCAGGAAAAAAATGAGCGTACTAAGGGAAGATTCTAGGCTCATGTTTTAGCTTAATGGCCAAGAATGTAAACCCAAAGATGGCTTACAGTAAATGTGTTTGAAATGGCAGAACTTCCTGGGTGTACTGTGGAGAGAGTTATCCAAAGACTACAGATATTGGCGTAATAGTGTAGATTAATTACCTACCTGTTTAACTATCTAGAAGGGGGCAGTTGGATATAGTGCCCATCACAGCTGGGAAAAATACTTTTTTTTGAGATGGATTCTCTCTCTATCACCCAGGCTAGAGTGCAGGGTCGTGATCTCAGCTCACTGCAACCTGAGCTTCCTGGGTTCAACTGATTCTCTTGTCTCAGCCCCCTGAGTAGCTGGGACTACAGGCATGTACCACCACACCCAGCTAATTTTTGCATTTTTAGTAGAAATGAGGTTTCACCATGTTGAGCAGGCTGGTCTTGAACTCCTGACCTCAAGCTATCCACCCACCTCAGCCTCTCAAAATACTGTGATTATAGTCATGAGCCACAGTGCCCAGCCGAGAAATACTTATTTTTTTAATTTTATTGGAGAGCCCCAGCTTCTTTGAAGATCCGTGGTTGATCCTCTGTATAGATGTTCTTCCCTTGGATTATATGTCCTGGAAGATTCCGTGGTGCTTAAAGTGTCCTTCGCAGGTAGGAATGCAGTTTGCAGCCTTTTGTAGTCTCTGTAGATGAATCCCAGTGCAGACACTTAGGATCATGGAGCAAAGCCACTACATCATTCATGGACTATATTATCCTTTTGGGAAACACCTTTTGAACTTGCTTTGGCCCTTAATAGAAGCTGTCACACCAAGTTACCATGTGACCTGAGCCACCCATCATCAACTATATTTTGTCTGATCCACCAAGCCATTAAATTGGACATGCACAGCAGCTCCCCATCATCAAATAAAACTGGGAAAAATCACATCCTAAAGACACAAGTAGGTTGCAGGCAGAAATTTCCCAGATGTCTATGAGCTTATTCCTGCTAAATCACATTCGTCTATGGCCTCATGGGTAGTTCTTTGTGAAAGGATAATTGAGAAAGAAAAAGAAAAAAGCTTAGGTTTGATTTACAGGTCATTCTGTATTATACACGAGCACCATATCAAAGTGGCTCCATGCAGAGGTGGCCTGAAGTACAGTATTGCAGGAAACGCCTGCTGGTGGACAAAACTATGGACAAGGCACCGTTCTTACCTGGAAAGAGAAATGGCCAGAAGTGAAGGTCACGATTAATTAGTGGTCCCTGGCTAATGGTTTGGCTAGACGGTTCAGAGACTTGGAGGACTTGAACCTTGAATTTAAAAATTGGTGAAAATTCACAATGAGAAATCACTACACTACTTACTACTTAGGTATAATTTTTCTAAAAAGTTAACAGTATCAATTGTTGGTAAGGATATGCATCAACAGAATCTCTAATTCGTTGTGAATCTCTAATTCGATGCAAAGTGGCACAGCCACTCTACAAGCGTTAGAAATTTTAACAAATCTAAAAATAATCCTTTTATGTAATCCAGGTAATGTGCTGCTCGGTATTCACCTGGCTAATATGAAAACTTATATTCACATAAAAAGTGCTTAGAGATGTTTATAGCACCTTTATTATTATTTCCCCAAAGTTAGGAACAACCAATACGTCCTTTATTAGGTGAATGGACCAACAAAGTGCGGTTCATCTATACAACACAAAATGAAAACAAAATTTCTGCAATAAAAAAGAATGATCCTTCACAGCATGCAAAAATATAGATTATCTCACATGTGTATTACTAAGTAAAAGAGGCCAGTCTGTAAAGTCAGCCTTCCAATGAGTGCAGTATAGAAAGTGAGAGAAAAAACAGTTTGTAGTAAAGGGACCAGATCAATACTGCCTCTGGCAGGTGAGCAAGGTCAGCATCAACAGGGATAAGTCATGGTGACAGTATGTACCCTTGATATGATGTGATGACAATGACACTTTACCTCTGTTAGAACCTCCCCAGAAGCCTAATCATGAAAAAGGATAATATCTAAAGCAGGGGACGGGGGGATGGAGGCAACAAACCACCATGGCAAGTGTGTACTTATGTAACAATCCTGCAAAGATCTGCACATGTAGCCCAGAAATTAAAGTGTAATAAAAAAATTGTTTTAAGGCAAAACCCACCTGAGCGGTATTTTATAAACTTATTTAAATCTGTCAATGTCATCAAAAACAAGGAAAGTCTAAAACACCGTTGCAGCCGTGAGAGGCCTTAGGAGATGTGACAAGCTAATGTGGTGTCCTGGGTGAAAACCGGGAAAAGAGACATTAGGTTAAAAACTGAGGAAATCTAAATGATGTCTGGACTTCAGTTAATAATAATATATCAATATTGGTGCAATAATTTTAACAAACATTCCATACTAATACAAGGTATTAAAAATAAGTAAAGATGGACCTGTCCTTATGAAGGGATGATATGATATAAATTCTCATATGTCTTATGGTATGAGAACTCTATCATCTTGCAACTCTATTGTAAATATAAAACTATTATAAAATAACAAGTCTATTTAAAAAATGTTGATGGCAAGGATATATGGAGAAGACGTGTGTGAGTAGACAGACCTCTTAGCAAAAAGTGTGAAGTGTCTGTGTCCCCTGTGACTGCCCACCAGAGTGGCCTCATCAGAGGAGAATTTTAATAATCAGGTGGATGGGTTGATCTGTTCTGTGGATATTCATCAGCCTCTTTGCCCAGGATCACTTATCAGCACCAGTGGGCTCCTGAATCAGGTGGCCATGCTGGCAGAGGTGAAGGTTATGCATGGTCTCAGCAACAGGGCCTTATACTCTCCATGGCTGATCTGGGTAAGTCACGGCAGAGTGCTGAATCTCCCATAGCAGATAGCAACACTGAATCCTTGCTTTGATATCATTCTCCAGAAGGATCAGACAGCTTTCTGGTGGTGTTACGCTAGTTACTTTCGATGGCTTCAACCTGGAAGAGATGATACACTGTTCTTAGTGAAATAGATGCTTACTCTACATATGGAGTCACTGTTCCCACATAGAATGCAATGCTTTTAGGCTGTGCTGCTTCAATCTTTGCATTAAAGAAAGGACTGCAGTCTTCAAGGGGCATGACAATGATTCCACTGAAAATTTCCACTGAAAACTTAAAGCTGCTTCCTAGATGCTGTGGAGTCTTCAGGCTGTTGCATCAACAAGCAAAAAGGAGTTTACCGTAATGGCTATGGTTGTTGATTCTGAATAGGAAAGAGAAAGCTGATAATTACTACATGACAAAGTACGTAGGAGTAAGTTTGGAATACCGGAGATCATGTAGAGAACTTCAGAATACTAAAATTTTCTGTAATTAAAGTCAATAGAAAACTATAAAACCTCAATTCAAAAAGTCTGCTAGGTTCACTCCTGTAATTTCAGCACTTTGGGAGGCTGAGTTTGGTGGATCACCTGAGATCAGGAGTTCGAGACCAGCTTGACCAACATGAAGAAACCCCATCTCTACTAAAAACACAAAATTAACTGGGCATGGTGGCACATGCCTGTAATCCCAGCTACTTAGGAGGCTGAGGTAGGAGAATCACTTGAACCTGGGAAGCAGAGTTTGCTGAGAGCCGAGATGGGGCCATTGCACTGCAGCCTGGACAACAAGAGTGAGACTCCATCTCAAAAAATAAAGTCTGCTAATAGCCTCAGCAATGAAGGTTTGAGTCACCCCACCAGTCAGGGAACCATGACCAGCTTAAGTGCTTACTGAGGGCAAAGGAAATACACCATAGGTAGTTACAGTAGTTATACATTTCAGCTTTGAATATCACTTGCAGAGAAAAAACCTACAATTGTTGCAAGTATTTCTTCCTTATGTTGACATGAATGTTTGTATATTAACCAAATTTTTTGTTTCCTCTCCTTTATCATCTCCTCATCATCTAACATGTGTTAACAATAACTGACTTAAATGTCAGTATTTAAGTTGCAGGAAATTAATGAAGGAGCACGAAACAGCCAGGAGAAAAATAAACATCCCCAAAGACAAAACAAAAAATAAAAAAATGAAAACCCACTTTGTGTCGTTTCATATGAAGGATTAGAATTTCTTCCACTGTATCTGGGTTTCTTGACATTGTCTCCAGTGGAAATGTGACATTGTTATTGTCTTTACTTAGGGATCAGGTCTGGTTTAAAAAGATGGGTTAAGTGACAATTTGGCAAAGGGTGGACTGTAGTGCTTTTGTAATGTATTAGCTCGGTGGAAAGGCCAACTAAATGTTTCCATTTTCTTTCCTCTATGTTTCTGGTTAGTGTGCCCCACAAGAGAGATTCATACTCTAGATTGGAAGGTAGAAGTGAAGCAGCTACTTTTTGTAGTTCACCTTTATTATCAATGATCCCAACGCACCTCATTGGTATGAGACAGCATCTGAGCCTGACCAGCTTCTCCAGGTCTCTCCTTCAGCTTCTCTGACTCCTGGGTCAGGTACATGCATTTAGCTCTGAGATTAAGGGACCCTGTTTCTGCAGGGAAATTATTCCACCATAGTCAGAGGCAGCAAGGACTGACATGGATTTCAGTTTGCCACTATGGACTCTAGTTTGTGATTCTTGGTTCCAAATTATTCTTGTTATCTGCCAGTTTACCCATTTCTCCCCTCCGCTGTCAGCTCTTTGCACTTCCTGCTCCAGCATGAGACCTGAAGACCACAGCCTTTGAGAAACTGCTTCACCATCTTCCAAAAGGGAAAAGGGTCAAATCCTTGTAACAAATCATTTTGTGGTTTTGTGGTTTGCTTCTCTGATTGAACCCGGCCCATTACAAAATATTCACAATATTCCATTAAGACATTTACTCTGATAATATTGATAAAGACTAATTTTAAAGGGTCAACGCTCTATGCTCAAGTGACACCTGTCATTTGGATATTTCAGAAGTTTCAGGGTCACCCTTCAGCTGTGACCCCTCTATTTAAGCCATACACTGAAAATCAAGTTGACATGTTCTGTATTGATCTAGCAAACCAAGAGTTCTTTACTTTGTGGCATTTTTTAATTCTTGAAAACAAATACAATTTAATGCCTTACATTAATAGTGTTTAATATTATGTAATTAATTTAATATTTATTGGTAGAAGTTCATATTTTCAACAATAGCCATGATATGAACTGGTAGATAACAAATCTATGAATATAATTTCTGTGTATTTAAATTATTTCTAATTGTACATCTAAGTTCTCCAATAAAGTAAACTTAAAAGTATCTTGAAAAAATTATACAATCTTTGTGTGTCATTTTCATAATCCCCTTTTTGATTTGGGCCTCACTCATTGTACCCTTACGTTGATTGTTGACATCTATTAAAAAAAACATTTTAAAATATAATTTCATTTTATGTCATCTTAAAGAAGAAGCTTCCAAATTTCCTGTGCATTTCAGACAAAAGAAAGTAAGCCCTGGCCTATATTCTTTTCTTTTTTATGTAGCATAAAAACTTTCCACATGTTCTACATATTTTGGTAATAAATTAAAAACAAAATCATCTACCAATGTTATCATAAAGTAATTCCCATTATAGGTTAAATTGGCCTTAGGTTCTAAACCACAGGCCACAACAAAAAGATTATAAATGGGCTCAAAATCTTTAGCACACAGAAGATGTGAAATATATAAAAGGGCTTTCACCTTTTTCCCCTGAAATATATAAACCTGCACTTTTATCAGCCAATGTTTTAGCATATCTGCCAATTTTTTCAAACTATAATCACTATAAAATTGAATATTAATATTAACTCACTCAAAACATTTCATCAACTCTTGAGAAAATTCCATGTAATTCTTGTTCATTTGTGCTGCAGCCTAATTTTAAACATTTTTCTATCTGAATATAGTAGGACAGTTTTTATGAAAATTATATACTATATACTCTGTTTAATGTTCTTACAACTTGTAATTTAAAGAACCTCATTTTCACATAATGCAAATGCAAGAAGATTGCTCTAAAAGATATCTAACATGGATATTTTGGAAAAAAGAAGAAGAGAAAAACTTAAAAATGGCCAATGTTCCACACACACACAAAAAATCCAAATAAATGTATCCTGAAACAGGACACTTTTGGAAAAAAATTCTTCATGTCACTTTTTGCTGCCATAAGGTAATGATAACCACAATAGGGAGTAGTTACTCCACAATAGGAAAATAGAATAACACAATTAGAACATTTCAAATGGAAAATATACAAAAACAATACCACTTTCAATAACACATTTAAAGCATGCTTATTACCAAAATATTTTCAAAACGATTCATTTTCAATTCACTAGAGATAATGATAGATATTGAGGAGAATTTTTGTAAATACATAAAAATTAATATTAAAAATCAAGAGAGTATGCCAAGAAAGGCCAGTGGAGACTGATTCTCTAATACAATTTGTGCCATTCAAAATTAAATGTGGTATTAGTTGGGCAGGAGGTAAATTACTTCGCCCCAGTACTTTGTTTGGCATTTCTAAATCAAGGACAGATCTCTCTGTGGAACCTAAAGTGTTATGTAACAGAAGAGACTTTCTTTTTTATACACAGGATTGTAACACAAATGTCAATGCTTAATTTCTCCAATTTGCCAGTACTTATGAAGCAAATGCAACCCAATAACCTATTGCATTTCTCTATTATAGACAGTGTTTATTATAGCCTCAGTAAACTTCAAGAGCTGCAAAACTTGTCTATTAATTCATGGATGTACTTTTAAGTTCTTTTTGTAAACTGCCTAGGCTCAAAGTAGGTGCTCAATGAATATATGCTTAATTAATAAACTGGACACAGATAATTATAATTACCAAGCAATTACTAATATTTCTGAGGGATTTGGGTATACAACATGTTGAAATGACACAGGAGATTCCTAATCCTTGGTGTACACAGCTACAAAAACCCATCCCCTTGAGTGTGGGTAGAACCTGTAGCTATTCAAAATACTCACCACCATGAAAATGTTACATCATGTAAGACTCTACCGTAGCAGACACAGCAGAGGGGTTCTTCCGATGGCCTTGATGAAGTCAGCTGCCCTGTTGTGAGGGGACGGCATTGTGAGGACCCGAATCAAGCCTCCGGTTGCTGAGAGTGGTTACCAGTGGAGAACCAGCAAGGAAACAAGGACCTCAGCCACACAATCATGGGGAAATGAATTATTTCAACCACCTAAGGCAGCTTGGAAACAGATCTTTCTCTAATTTGGCTTCCAGATGAAGACACAGTTGGCCAGCACCTTGATTTAAGCCTCAGAAGACCCAGACTTACAGAAACTATGATATAACAAATTTGTGTTGCTTTAAGCCGATAAGTTTGTTACATGTCAATAGAAAACAAATACAAGGTCCTTTTCTTACACTAAGAAGATTGAGTTCCTTCTTCCTATTGACATAGTATAGTTAATATCCTAGGAAAGTGGATCTGAATCAATACATTGACCAGAAAACAAATGAGCTGTGCTCACAGGAACATGTGGTTAGCACACACACAGCAGGAAGCGCTAAACCAGAGAGTGCAAATATCAGGAGCATAGTCAGAGACAGTATGAATGCAGAATATGACCTTGGAAACCACTGTGGACAACATTCTCATTTCACAGCTGCAGGAGGAAGTATTTCACTCTGCACCATTAGCTGTGCCAGCTAGGGCAATGCACTGACCCCAAGCAATGCAATGGTATCCAAATGTCAAACCAGTCTCAGCATGCGTTCTGCTCTGACTGTAAAGAGGTAAAGAGAAATTACAATCTTACTGTCTTTATTGTTTACTCTCATATCTTCAAGTTACAGTAATGATATAATGAAATCGAATAATGAAAACAAAATAATAAGAACAAGATCTTGAGACTATTAACCAAACAGTCTTTATATTTACCACAGGTCTTAATTCCATTCAGAAATGCTACTAAATCTGCTATATAGTATCAAATGATATCTTTGGTATAAATTAGTGAATATGAGGTGTACACATTAAAGGTGTAATAAAAATAATATTTTTTCTTCTGCTAGTTCAATCTAATAATTTTCTTTGCCTTCTTGATTATATTGGGATTAAGCTTCAGGTAGCTTCTTCAAAAATCACCGATGAAATTAATGCAGATTTATTAGAAATGAATCTCATTTTCTATCAATCCCAATAGGCCAGATCTAATTGAGAATTTCCTATTCATTTCAAAAAGGAATATCAATTATGATCATTTATATGTGGCTTTAAATAAGATGTGCACCTTATCATTATGAGTCTGAAATCAAAAATATAAGATTTAAAATCCTGTTCGCATAGGGTTTTGAATATTGAAACATATAAGCATGATGAACGTTTTTCATTTGATATCACAAAACAGGAAATCAGGTCAAACTGTATCCAATTAAAAGCAATCATTTTATTTTTTAAGATGGAGAAAAAAATCACCAAAATATTCTTGCCAAGCTAGCATCTTGCCTACATTACTGACATAGACACCAATTGTATGTGTTGCCGATACATGGGCATTTAAATGGTTGAAGTCCTGATGTGCTTTTAGAAAAAAAAAAAGTCTCTCAAATAAAATTTCACAACTTCATAGTATTTGTGTGTACTTGGGGAAAGAAAAGTTCTAGACGGAACTACTAAAAGTACTGAAAATAGATCAAACTATCTAAAGAACAAAAATCAGAGAGAATCAGCAAAATATTTTTGCTGGGTGAGCTCAAAGTAATGTATAGTTCTCAACAACATTGGCAAAGCCATTACATAAAAAATAATAGAGAAATATAAAGGGGAAAACGTCTACTAAAAGCATTTACTAGAAAGTAGGAATAGGAATTCTATACATTTAATGAATATATCAACATTATTATTTGATTCTATTTATTTCATTTAGTTTTCCTAACCGAGGAGATGCCATTACTTACCAAAATAGCAATTCTAATAAATGTGTTTTCACATGCATTCTTTGATGGGAGAAAATCAACTGCAAAAGGAGACCATGTCACTTGTATTCAAAGACTTAATTTATATGTAAAACTGAGGTTAAGAATCATATATTTTTCAGCTTTGATGATAGACAACAAAGGAAAGGAAATTATACACCTTAGGAAGGTTAAGTTATGAAAATGTAATAAAAATTTATTACAATACTTAGGATTCATTCTCAACTTAAACAAAGGCAATGGAAACACAGCATGCTGGCCAGCCTGCTTGTCAGTTTTCTCAGAAGGTTCCTGATGAGTGGTACTTCCTAGGAGTGTTCATAGATCTACCAGAATGAAGCCACATATTCAGAGAGAGGCACAACCCATAAGGGGCTGAAACTGACCTTCAGTCCAGTCTAGTCTAGAACTTAGAATTCATGCCCCGCCTGGCTATTATCAGTAAGGGCCTGAGTCCCAAGCTTTGCAGCTGCAGCTGTACATGTGACAGAAACAAGGTTTATTACTTTACTGGGGACTCTAGGAAACATGGTTATACACTGAATGGCTTGAAACAAGAGAGCTTTATTCTCTCACAGCTCTGAAGACTAGAAGACTGAAATCAAGGTGACAGCAGACTTGGCTCCTTCTGGAGGCTTCGAGGGAGAATCTGTTCCATGTCTCTCTCCTCACTTCTGGTGGTTTGCTGGCAATCCTTGGCTTCCTTTGGCTTGTGGATGGATCATTCCAATCTCTGCTCTGTCAATACATGAGGGTCTATTCTCTGCATGTCTTCACATAGCCTTTTTATAAAAACAGCAGTTATTGGACATAGAACCTACCTAATCCAGTATGACCTCACCTTAGCTTGAGCAATTATATCTGCAAAGTTTCTAGTTTCAAATGAGGTCACATCCTGGAGTTCTAGGTGGATATGAATTGGGAGTAGACACTCTTCAACCCAGGAGAGATTCAACCCAGGAGAGTATGCTCTCCGGACCTGTAAAGTTCACATCTAACCCATGTTAAAAGCACCTTCATCCCATCCCCAAATCCTCTGACACAGGTAATCCATTCTAGCATTAATTCAAAATCAAAATTATCATCTAAATATCATCAACTCAAAAAGTTCCAAATATAATCATCTACATCAGGTACAAGAGAGACTGGGATTGTGATTTGCCCTAAGAAAACATCATTCTCTTTGAACCTCGGAAACTAGAAAACATGATACATCCATCCAAAACACAATTGTGGGACAAGCATAGGATAAACATTCCCTTTGCAAAAGAGAAAAAATGATAGGAATTAAGGCTTTGCTCATTCAAAGCAAATTTGAAACCCAGCAGGGCAATTTGCATCAGATTTCAAGGTCTAAAAATAATTAACAGTCTTGCTTTTCTCTCTGGGCCCATGGATATTCCATCTTCTGGGTACATCAATGTAACATCAGCCCCTGCTTCTGGGCCCACTGAAGTCCTGTCAGCCCCTGATCTGTCCTCAGCTGAAATGGCTCCCCTCTTAATCCTTGAGCAGTGACCATACACATCAACCCTTTGAGCAGCCATTTCCTTCATTTCAGTCTTTTTTCCCTTCCAATTTAAGCTTGGGGTGGTTTTGCTGATGTAACACTTTCAAAGTCTTAATGTCTTCCATGGATGTCAAGGGGATCCATGACTTTTTACAAGATGGTTCTCCATGGGTCCCTCCTGAGTAACTCCTCCTCTTTCCCAGCCTCTGCTGAGATGGTGGACTGGATTCATGATTGCTTTTCTAGCTACACCGTTGGCATTCTTCCCAGAGAATGTCTTTTCATCTTTTACAGTGTGACTAGGCAGAGGATTTTCCAAATCATCAAGTTATGGTTCATTTTTTTTTTTT